>BOPN01000430.1:481927-486927 GCA_017312705.2 Penaeus japonicus | reverse complement strand
AACAAAGAAATGATAATGATGAATCCTCTGTGTAGTAAATTTTCAGTGTTTAAAACATCTCCGATTTAGAATTCAGCGATTGTAACTTTCATTATTAATGAATTAATAAATATATTAAATTCTTAGTAAATGGAGGAGGACACCGTGTATTCAGATATGTGATATACTTTCGATATACATTTCATTGATAAGATATGAGTTTCTCGTTATTAATTATATCTATTTTAGGAAAAAAGAAGTTTATTTTTTTAATGAATCTTGTAGAATTTTCGCTCCTGTTGCATATCCAATATTTTGCAATTCAGATTTTCCGGAAATGAAAACAGGCAGAGAAGGATTAGGCAGCAATATAATTTTTCCCTTTTTCCTTTTTACACAATGAAAAAAATATAGACTTTTTTTCTCTCCCTCTCTCTTCCTCTCTTCTGTTTTTTTTTGTTTTTTTTTTTTTTGATAAATAGACAAATCAATATACCATAATACTAATTCTGGAATAATTCCCTTTTTACTAGACTCTTTGTATTATGATTACATCAACTGCCATGCTAATATGTTCTGTTATTAACGTTATCATTGTGTGTGTCTGTTTGTGAGTATGTCTGTTTGTGTGTGTATGTGTGCGCGATTGTGTGTGTGTGTGTGTGGCTGCTTGTGTGTGTATGTGTGTGCGGCTGTTTGTGTGTGTGTGTGGCTGTTTGTGTGTGTGTGTGGCTGTTTGTGTATCTGTGTGTGTATGTGTGCGTGTCTGTGTGTGCGTGAGTGTATTTGTGTGTGTGTGTGTTTGTATGTGTGTGTGAGAGAGAGAGAGAGAGTATGACCGTATGTGAGTCTGTGTCTCTTGCACGCACACAGCTGTAAATGCTAACGTCTGACATATGAACATTTGTTTCCCTGATCAAGAATTTCACAATAGTTCTGATATCTTTATTAGTCCATCAATATTACATTTTCTCGCCATTGCATAATGATTGAATACCCGTTGCACTGCACAATAATGTGTTGTTGTTTTTTCTTCTGGTAGAATGTGTTTAAACACAAAACTCGAAACTAAATACTCATGGGATTTTGTGAGTGCTATCGCTACAATCATATTAGATTTTTTTTTTTTACATTTACGTGCAGCTATATATCATATATACATAACTATGAGTATATGTATATACACACAAACAGACACACGCACATATACATACACATGCATATATATATATATATTTATGTGTGTGTGTGCCCGCATTCGGAGATAGGTCATAGGTCATGGTCATACATATGTATACACACACACAGGCATATATCACGCACTCTGACAAAGGCATCACCAAACAAAACGCCCTCTTGCTCGCTCTCTTCTTAGCAGCCTCGACACCCAACGCGCCCGCGCTCGGGAAGATATATATATATATATTTATTATGTGGTGTGTGTGTGTGTTGTGTGTGTGTGTGTGTGTTGTGTGTGTGTGTGTGTGTATATGTGTGTGTGTGGTGGTAGAGAAAATTATGATATATATTATTATTATTATTATATTAGAGTTATATATATATAAAATTATTATATATTATTATTATTATTATTATTATATTATTATTATGTATGTATATTATATATTAATATTATTATTATTATTATTATTATTATTATATATATATATTATTATTATTGATATATTATTATTATTATTATTATTATTATATTATTATTGCGCTGTATTATTATTATTATAATATTATATTTCATGTATTATATGTATGTATATTATTATTATTATTATTATTATTATTATTATTATTATTATTATTATTATTTATACGTATTATTATTATTATTATTATTATTATTATTATTATTATTATTATTAATATACATATATTATTAATCATATTGCCTATATTATTACGCATTATTATTATCATTATTATTATTATTATTATTATTATTATTATTATTATTAATATTATTATTATTAATATTATTATTATTATTATTATTATTAATATATTAAAATATATATAAATATATATTAATATTATTATTATTATTATTATTATTATTATTATTATTATTATTATTATTATTATATTATTATTATTATTATTATTATTATTATTATTATTATTACGCATTATTATTATCTTTACATATCCTCATATATTATTATTATTATTATTATTATTATTATTATTATTAATATATTATTATTATTATTATTATTTCCATATTACGAACAACAACATATTATTATTATTAATATTATTATTATTATTATTATTATTATTATTATTATTATTATTATTATTATTATTATTAATATTATTATTATTAGGCGGGGAAATATTGAGAGAAATGTATGTGTGGATATGCATATGTATATATATATATATAAATATATATATATATGTGTGTGTGTGTGTGTGTGTGTGTGTGTGTGTGTGTGTGTGTGTGTGTGTTTGTGTGTCTGTGTGTATGTGTTTTATGTGTGTATTTGTGTATCTACGTGTCTATATAGATATATGAATACATAATTTAACATATAATTGCTGAACCTGTATGTTTAATCGAAATATATAAAAGAACAGACATCCCACACACGTATATACCGTGCACATTTAATGCATACGTGCATATATACAGGACATGAAACGCGGTAGTTTTGCAAAACGTTATTTTGACGCTTTTATACGGCTTCGCGTTTGGTTTATGTGTTCAGTATTTCACTTGATTTGGTTTACAAAGTTTGAAAATCTGTGAACTATATCGTCCAAAAGGCTATGATGTTTTTTTGTTGTTTTTTTCAGCTCTGCTATGATAAAAAAAAGAAAAAAAGTTCGAGGACATAGAAATAAAGATGACTTTTTCACCTCCCCCCCCCAAAGAAAAAAAAAAATCACGTACAAGTGCACACAGCCATATCTAATCACCTTCTATTCCATCTAAATGAGTCACTCGGCTAATATTTTAAATCAGGAAATTAAGCCGCTCGATCCAAATTAGCCAGTGATTCGTTACCGAGAGTAAGTCATTTAGCAGGCGCCGTTTGCCGTAAGTTTCAGGACCTGATCATTTGGGTAATCACAGGAGAGCCATCTGGATCAAATGAGCCACGAGAGGCGAAAGGGAAAGAAGGAGAGAGAGAGGGAGGGAGGGTGGGAGGGAAGGAGGGAGAAAGAGAGAGAGGGAGGGAGAGAGAGAGAGAGAGAAGAGAAAGAAGGAGAGCCATCTGAGTCAAATGAGCCATGAGAGGCGAAAGGGAAAGAAGGAGAGAGGGAAGGTGAGGGAGAGGGAGGGAGAGGGAGGGAGGGAGGGAGGAAGGGAGAGAGAGAGAGAGAGAGAGAGAGAGAGGGAGAGAAGAGAAAGAAGGAGAGCACAAGAACGAGAGAGAGAGAGAAGAGAAAGAAGGAGAGAACAAGAACGAGAGAGAGAGAGAGAAGGAGAGAGCACGAGAACGAGAGAGAGAGAGAGAGCAAGAGAGAAAGAGAGCACGAGAACGAGAAAGAAAAAGACAGAATAAGAAAGAGAGAGAGAGAGAGAGAGAGAGAAAGAGAGCAAAGAAGGAACCCAGGTATGGAGAACGGCCCGTGATCCCTCTGGCGCGAGCAGAGGGATGTAAACAAGCTCGCACTATCAACAGGAAGTCAAAACGCTTTACGATTTCCAGAGAGAAGATTTACACGCTGAAGGAAGACGGTGGAGGGGAGGGGAAAGGAGGAGGAGGAGGAGGAGGTGGAGGAATAGGAGGTGGAGGAGGAGGACAAGGAGGAGGAGGTGAGGGAATAGGAGGAAGACGAGGAGGACGAGGAGGTGGAGGAATAGGAGGGAGAGGAGGAGGAAGGGGAAAAGGAAGAGGATAAGGATGAGGAGAAAGGAGAAGGAGGAGGAGGAGGATAAAAGAGGAGGTGGAGAAAGGAGGAGGAGGAGTAGGAGGAGGAAGGAGGAGGAGGGGAGGGGAAGTGGGATAGGGGAGGGTAGAGGGAGGAGGGGGCGGAGAAGTGGGATAGGAGAGGGTAGAGGGGAGGAGGAAAAGGAGGAGGAGGGAGGGGGGGGGAAGTGGGATAGGGTAGAGGAGGGGAGGAGGAGGGGGAGGAGGAGGGGGAAGTGGGATGGGGAGGGTGAGTGGAGAAGGAGGAGGGGGGGGGGGGGGGGAGAAGTGGGATAGAGGGGAGGAGGAGGAGGAGGAGGAGGAGGAGGGAGGAGGGGGGGGAGAAGTGGGATATGGGAGGGTAGAGGAGGAAGGGGGAAGTGGGATAGGGGGAGGGTAGAGGAGGGGGGAGGAGGAGGGGGAAGTGGGACAGGGGAGGGTAGAGGGAGTAGGAGGAGGAGGAGAGGGAGAAGTAGGTAGGGGAGGGGTAGAGGAGGAGTAGGAGGGGAGGAGGGGAGAAGTGGGATAGGGGGAGGGGGAGAGGGAGGAGGAGGGAGGAGGAGGAGGAGGGAGAAGTAGGTAGGGGAGGGTAGGGGAGGGAGGGGGAGGAGGAGGAGGAGGGGGGAGGAGAAGTGGGATAGGGAGGGTAGAGGAGGAGGGAGGAGGAGGGGGGAGGAGAAGTGGGGATAGGGGAGGGTAGGAAGAGGAGGAGGAGGAGGAGGAGGGGGAGAAGAGGGGGAGGGAGGGGGAGGAGGAGGAGGAGGAGGAGGGGGTGAGTAGAAGTGGGATAGGGGAGGGTAGAGGAGGGAGGAGGAGGAGGAGGGAGAAGTGGGATAGGTAATGGTAGAGGAGGCGGAGGAGGAGGTGGGGGAGAAGGGGGATAAGTGAGGGGTAGAGGAGGAGGAGGAGGAGAGGGGGGAGAGTGGGATAGGGGAGGGTAGAGGAGGATTGGGAGGAGGAGGAGGGGGGAAGTGGGATAAGGGAGGGTAGAGAAGGAGGAGGAGGGGGGGGAGAAGTGGGATAGGGGAGGGTAGAGGAGGAGGAGGGGGGGGGGAGAAGTGGGATAGGGGCGGGTAGAGGAGGAGGAGGGGGGGGGGGGAAGAGAGGATTACACATCCAAGGGGACAGAGAGAGCAAGGCGAAAGA
>BOPN01000430.1:469427-474427 GCA_017312705.2 Penaeus japonicus | reverse complement strand
CGGAAGCAGTAGATTGCGATGATGCTAAAGTTTACCCTGGCGTGTAAAGCGTAACGATCTATTTTTCTAGTTACGCTTACAACGTAGTGTGGACATTAATAAGCGTAAAAATAGGGGAAAGAGAATCTGAGTAAAGCATATTGGGGAACGCCCGTCACTTAAACGCAGCGGTGAAGTCAACCCGAAAAGCAAATTTTGCTTTATCACCTAGTTACAGAGGCAGGATTTGGAGAGGGAAGAGAGAGGGGATGATTTAAGGTCCATACTTCGATTTCCCTTTGTTGTAAGTTATGGTTTGATATGATTATACCTATCTGCGAGAGAGAGAGAGAGAGAGAAGGGGGGAAGACAGAAAGAGAGAAGGGGGAGACAGAGAGAGAGAAGGGGGGGGGAGACAGAGAGAGAGGGGGGGGGGGAGGCAGAGAGAGAGAGTGAGAGAGAGAGAGAGAGAGAGAGTACATATTAGGAAAAATATAGATATGACTGTACGTTTTTTTGTTTTTTCTTTTCTTTTTTTATATCATGCTATGAAGCACTGGAACAGATTTGATTACACGCACCTGTCACTACGTCATTTTCTTGCTCCTCTTCATAAACCTAAAATAACTAAAAAATAATAATAATAAAAACATAAAAAAGATATAAAAGACAATTAATTCTTTCTTCTCTTCTTAAACCTAGAATTTTTAAAAAATGACGATAATAATAATAATAAAAAACATGAAAACCAATACATATCAACCATATCTTCACCACTATCTCAACAATGAAACAAAAAAAATAGCTAAACAATAATGAAAAAAATAATCAAAATAACAAATCCTAATCATAATACCATAAATAAAACATTCAGATCACCATTCACATAAACAATATTGCTTAACACCAGCGAACTAAAACACCCTACGCCTCTTGGTCAATACAATTACCACATGATAATAACCAGCAGCGTGAACAAAGTAATACCTATGGACATGCACGCACAAATACTAAAATAAAAGGGTTTCTATCACATGAGAGAGGGGGGGAGGGGAGGGAGGGAGGGGGGAGAGAGGGAGAGAGAGAGGGAGGGGGGGAGGGAGGGAGAGGGGAGAGAAAGAGAGGGAGAGAGGGGGTGTGGATATAGAGAGAGAGAGAGAAAGGAAAAAGATGGAGGGAGGGAGAGAGAGAGAGAGAGAGAGAGAGAGAGGAAAAAGAAGGAGAGAGGAAAAAGAGAGAGAGAGGAAGGGAGAGAGAAAGAGACAGAGAGAGAGAGAGAAAGAGAATAAAGACAAGAATGCGCCAAGAGAGAACTGCCTTTTCTTCTTTATCTTCAGGTTATAGTTATCATTATTATCATCATGAATTATCACTGGTACTGCTATTAACATTAATCAATGAAGTTAATGATATTACTAATTAAATAATCATTATAATCATTATCGTTGTTGTTGTTGTTGTTATTATCATTATCATCATAGTTATCATCAATATCAGCATCAGCATCGTTATTATTATTGTCATTATAATACTTGTTATGACTATCATCACTATAACCATTATCATCACCATTATCATTGTAATTATTGTTATAATAATTGTTATTACTTTCATTATGGTCATTATCATTATGAAAATCACTATAATTGCTGTTGTTATTGTTGTCATTATTATCATTTTCATCATTATTAATACTACCATAACTATTATCATTATCATTATTACTACCATTACCATAATCATTTTATCATCATTATTATTATCGTTATCGTTATTGTTATAATTATCATCATTATCATTACTATCATTATCGTTATTGTTATAACTATCATCATTATCATTACTATCATTATCGTTATTGTTATAATTATCATCATTATCATTACTATCATTGTTAATATCATATGAAAACAACAATACTACTATTGTTAATGACATGCTGATAATGATGCTATTATCATCATCCTTTTTCTTTCACTTTTCCTTTCTATTTTCCTTAACAACTTGTCAACGTGACTAAGCACCTTGGCAAGACACGCCGCTGCACACTAAACGCACAAGTCGCTGAGTTATGCCAGTGATGACACCTGGCATGTACACAATGGTATTTCATGCTGTGTCTGTCTGTTTGTTTCTCTGGATATCTGTCTGTCTCTCTGTCTGTCAAATCATTTGTTTTCTTATTCTTTCACCCTCTTTTTCTGTTTCACTCTATCTTTCTGTCTGTCTTTTTATCTATCTATTTGTTTATCTATCTCTCTCTATCTTTCTCTTTCTCTTTCTCTCTCTATGTATGTATCTTCTTTCTCTTTATCTCTCTTTCTCTCTCTATGTATGTATCTATCTATCCCTCTATCTATCTATCTATCTATCTATCTCTCTATGTATCTCTCTCTATGTATATGTATCTCTCTCTGTCTATGTATCTCTCTCTCTATATATATATGCATCTCTCTCTCTAGATATATATATATGTATCTCTTTCTCTATGTATCTCTCTATCTATCTATCTTTTCTCTTATCTATTTATCACTATCTTCCTCTATATATCTCTCTGTTTATCTATCTATGTGTCTATCTATCTTTCTTTCTATCCATCCATCTTAACCTATCTTCCTCACT
The DNA here is from genome assembly GCA_017312705.2 of Penaeus japonicus. Lineage (NCBI taxonomy): Eukaryota > Metazoa > Arthropoda > Malacostraca > Decapoda > Penaeidae > Penaeus > Penaeus japonicus. Next base: position 471,826 of record BOPN01000430.1, on the reverse strand, counting down.
CTATCTCTTACATCTCTCTTTCTCTCTCTCTCTCTCACTCTCTCTTCCCCTCTCCCTCCCCCTCTCTCTCCCCTCCAACCCCCATCTCTCCACACCTCCCTCTCTCTCCCCCCCTCCCCCCCCCTCTCTCTCCCACACCTCCCTATCTCTCCCCCCCTCCCTCCCTCCCCCCTCTCTCCCCCCCCTCTCTCTCTCCACACCTCCCTCTCTCTCTCCCTCCCTCTCTCCCTCTCCCCCTCCCACACTCTCTCTCCTACGTGACCGAAAGAACCCCACCGAAGGAACCGAGAGGCCGAAGGAGATCAAAGAGTCCCGAGGGCGAAAGAGACGCGAGAGAGAGCCAAGCATAAGCACTAAGGATGAGCAACAAGTCAAGGAAAAAAGACATTAAAAGGACTTGTTTGCACACCATCAGCATGTGTGTCGTGTACTCACACTGACACACATGTGCGGGTGTTCGTGTCTGCATGGATGGGTGTTTTGTACGTGCAACATGAACGTAGATGCAGTGCAACACAGAGCAATGGCAATCGTCTTCGTTCTTCCCTCTCTTGTTCTTTATTCTTGTTCTTGTTCTTTCTATTCGTTCGCTTATTCTTTTTCTTTTTCTTCTTCTTCTCCTTTTTCTTCTTTTTCCTCTTGTTCTTGCTCTTTCTCCTCGTTCGCTTATTCTTTTTTTTCTTTTTCTTCTTCTTCTTCTCCTTTTTCTTCTTTTTCCTCTTGTTCTTGCTCTTTCTCCTCGTTCGCTTATTCTTTTTCTTTTTCTTCTTCTTCTTCTTCTTCTTCTTTTTTCTTCTTTTTCTTCTTGTTCTTGCTCTTTTTCCTCGTTCGGTTATTATTTCTTCTTCTTCTTCTTCTTCTTCTTCTTCTCCTTTTTTTTCTTCTACCACTACTCTTATTACCCCAGCTCCTTCTCCTCCTCCTCCTCCTCCTCCTCCTCCTCCTCCTCCTCCTCCTCCTCCTCCTCCTCCTCCTCCTCCTCCTCCTCCATCTCCTCCTCCTCCTCTTCCTCCTCCTTCTCCTCCTCCCCCTCCTCCTCCTCTTCCTCTTTCTCCTCATCATCCATCTCCTCTTCTTCTTCCTCCTCCCCTCCTCCTCTTTCTCCTCCTCTTTCTCCTCCTCTTCCCTCTTCTCCTCCTCCTCCTCCTCCTTATCCTCTTCCTCTTCCTCCTCCCCTCCTCCTTTTTCTCCTCCTCTTCCCCCTCCTCCTACTCCTCCTCCCCCTCTTCCTCTTCCATCTCTCTCTTTTCCTCTTCCTCTTCCTCCTGCTCCCCTCTTCTCCCTCCTTTTCCTCCTCCTCTTCCTCCCCCTCCTCCTCTTCCTCCCCCTCCTACTTCTCCTCCTCCTCCTCCTCTTCCTCCTCCTCTTCCCCCTCCTCTTCCCCCTCCTCCTCCCCCCCTCCTCCTCCTCTTCCTCCTCCTCCTCCTCCTTTTCCTCCTTCTCCTCCTTCTTTTCCTCTTCCTCCTTCTCCTTCTCTCTTCCTCTCCCCTCTTATTCCATCCCTTTACGCCCTTCTTCCCCTCCCATCTTCCTCCCCCCCCTCCCCCCTCCCCTCCTCTTCTTTCCCCATCCCTCCTCTCCTCTTCCCTTCCCTCCTCCCTCCTCATCTTCCCCCTCCTCCTCCCCCCTCCCACCTTCTCCTCCTCCTCCTCCTCCTCCTCCTCTTCCTCTTTCATCTCCTCCTCCTCCTCCTCCTCCTCTTCTTCCCTTTCCTCTTCCCCCCTCCCCCTTCCCCTCCTCCTCCTCCTCCCCCTCCCCCTCCTCCTCCTCCCCTCCTCTTCTTCCCCCTCCCCCCTCCTCCTTTCCCCCCCCTCCTCTTCCCCCTCCTCCTCCTCCACCTCTTCCCCTCCCCTTCCTCTTCCTCATCATCATCATCTTCCCCCTCCCCCTCCCCCTCCTCCTCCTCCTCCTCCTCATCTTCCCCCTCCCCCTCCTCATCATCCCCCTCCCCCTTCCTCCCCTCATCTTCCACCTCCCCATTATCCTCCACCTCCTCCTCATCCTCCTTCTCCCCCCTCTTCCTTCTCCCCCTCCCCCTCCTCTTCCTCCTCATTTCCCCCCTCCTCCCCTCCTCCTCCACCCCCTCCCCCTCCTCTTCCTCCTCATTTCCCCCCTCCTCCCCTCCTCCTCCCCCTCCTCCTCTTCCCCCTCCTCATCTTCCTCATTCTCCTTCTCTTCCCCCTCCTCCTCTTCCTCATCTTCCCCCTCCTCCTCCTCCTCCTCCTCCTCCTCCTCTTCCTCACCCCCCGCCCCCCGCAGCACCTGCTTCACCCATCAAGGTCGGCCTCGTCACACAGAAGAGAGAGTGATCAAAGCATCCCATCCCCCTTCATCTCCGCCTTAATCTCTAGCTAATCGCCGACACCCTCTATAATAACACAAGATGCTGTCGATCACTC
>BOPN01000430.1:456927-464427 GCA_017312705.2 Penaeus japonicus | reverse complement strand
TGTGACAGCCTGGCCTGATGCGGTTGGTACCCCTGGTGATGGTACCGCTGGTGATGTTGGTACCCGTGACGAAAGCGGAAGTAATCGAGCACAATCCTTACGACGTGTCTCTCCTGCCCCTCTCCGACCCTGCGGACCTCACAGCCACCACGCCCATCCCGATCGCCACGCCCATCGCTCGTCCCCAGCAGAAGGCGGGCTCGTGCGAGGAGACAGAGTGGGTCCCGATCTTGGGGCGCAGCAGCGGCTTGAGGGCGCCCTTGAACGACCGTCATGGCGGGAACGCGATCATCGTCGACGGCCCCATTGGACAGAGAAACATCCTCGACGGACGCGGGAGGGACGAAGGACGCCTCGAGGCCCGGGAGAACACCTTCGCGTCCTCGCAAGAAGAGAAGGACGCCCTCGACGAACACAAACTTCTTTTCATCGTGAATCTCTCGCCGGAGCTGTTGAAGGAACAGCCTTTGGGGCTCCTCCAGGCTGGCGAGTCGCTTGATGACCTCATGCCTATGCTTCATTCTCCTTCGTCGTCTCCTTCTCAGCTTCCCTCCTTCGCTCCTTCTCCTTCGTCTTCTCCTTCTCAGCTTCCCTCCTTCGCTCCTTCTCCTTTTGCTTCTTCCATTTCTTCTCCTTCGCCTTCTCTGGCTCCTGCTTCTTTCTCCTCGCCTAGTTTTGTCTCCTCTTCTTCTACTTCTCCTGCTTCTTCTCCTTCGTCCGGTTCTTTTTCTCCCTCATCTTCTTCCTCTCCTCCTTTTTCTTCGTCATCTTCCTCCTCAAGTTCATTCTCTTCTTCTCCTTCGTCATCCATATCTTCTTCTTCGCCATCTCCTTCATCCTCTATTTCGTCTTTTCATTCCCCATCGTCATCACAGTCTTTGTCTTCTTTTCTTTCTTCTTCCCCTTCGTCTTCTTCCTCTTCTTCGAACAATTTTGCCTCTCCTACTCCTTCTCCTCGCCCGTTACGCTTTCCACCTTCTTCTTCTTTTTCTTCTTCTTCTTCTTCTTCTTCTCTTCCATCTTTGTCATCACCTCCTTTTTCTATCTCTTCGTTTACTTCCTTGCCTCATGCTCCTACTTCTCATCCTTCTTCGCCTTCTTCTTTCTCGTCCTCATCGCTAACTTCACCATCTTCCTCTTCTTTAACTTCTTCCTCGTTCTCTTCTTTTTCTCCATCTCCTCCTCCTTCTCCTCCTCCTTCATCCTTCTCTTCCTCTTCATCTTATCTCACATCGTCTACCTCATCTCCTTCTCCTCCTTCTCCTCCTTCTCCTCCTTCTCCTCCTTCCTCCTCTTCTCAGTTCACGTCCTCTCCCTCCTCATCCTCCTCTCCGTCATCGTCCTCCCCCTCGTCTCTCACTTCATCCTACTCCTCTTCTGTCCCTCCATCCTCCTCTTCGTATTCCTCTTACACGCCTCACTCATCCTCTTCAAATCCTTCTTCTCTCTCGTCATCATCATCAACGCCTTCTCCTCTTCTCGGTCATATTCCCTTCCTCATCATCTTCCCTGGCGCTAGAGTCAGGTTCCCCTCCTCCTCCTCCTCTTCCTCCTCCTCTCCCTCCTCCTTTTCGTCCGCCTCCTCCTCCTCCTCCTCCTCTTCCTCCTCCTCTCCCTCCTCCTTTTCGTCCGCCTCTTCCTCCTCCTCCACCTCTCCCTCTTCCTTTTCATCCGCCTCCTCCTCATCCTCATCCCCTCCCTTCCCCTCTTCCTCCCCTTCACCCTCCTCTTCTTCCACTTCTTCCCCCGCCTCTTCTTCGGCTTCTCCTCCTCCCTCTTCGGGTTTGTCTATGTCCTCTCTTGGTCCTCTATCATCTTTCTCCTCTCTCTCTACTCCTTCTTCTCGGCACCCTTCCTTGTCTTCTCTGACCCCTCTGTCGCCCCTGTCTGTTGTCTCTACTCCAGCTCCTTCTCCTTCTCGATTCTCGCTTTCCCCCTTTTCGTCCTTGTCCTCTGTTTCCAGGCCGTCTCATCCTCCTCCTCCTCATCCTTCCTCCTCTTCTCTTTCGCCTGTCCCCCCTCCTTCGCCTTTGCCTGCTGCTTCCACTCCATCTCCTCCTCCTTCTTCCTCCTCTCATCCTCTTCCTTCTTCCTCATCTCTTCCTCCTCCTTCTTCCTCCTCTCTTCCTCCTCCTCCTTCTCCTCCATTATCTATTTCCACTCCATCTCCTCCTGCTCCTCCCTCTCTGTCCTCTCTTTCTTCTCTCCTTCTGTCTACTCGAAAACCTTCCGCTCGACCTACTTTGAGTCCTCCTCCGCTGTCGCCATTTTTTTCTGCTTTTGCGCCTTTCCTCTCTTCTCATTTGTCCTCCTCTTCTCCTCCTCCACCTCTTCCTCCTCCCCCTCCTAGTCCTACGCCCTCTCCACCTCCGCTTCCCCCGCTGCCTTCTCCTACTCCTCTTCCTCCTCCTCTGCCTCCTTCTTCTGATCCACCAATACTGTTCCCTCTCTCTTTCCTTTCTCCCATTCCTCTCCCATCCTCTTCTGCGGAGGCTCGTCCTTCTTCTTCTTCTTCTACTCCTCCTTCTCGTCTTCCTTCTCCCTCCTCTTCTCCGTCTTCCACCCTACCTCCGTCTCTTTCTCTTTTTCCTTTGGATTTTTCTCCGTCTCCTGCGCCTCCTCATTCGTCTCTTTCTCTCCTCTCCACTCTTCCACCTTCGGGCCGTCGTCCTCCTTCTCCTTCCGTTTCTTCTACATCTTCTTCCTCTCCCTCTCTCTCTTCTTCCGATTCTCCTTCCTTCTCTTCCTCTTCCACTCTGCCTCCTCCCTCTCAGGAAATGTCTCCTCCCATTCACCCTTTCCAGCCCTCTCCTTCTGCGTTTCCTCCTCATGATCATTCGCCTTTCGTGTCCTCTCTCTCCTTTTCCTCCCCCCTCGAGGAATTCAAGTCCCCCCCTTCGCCCTCTTCTGTGTCTGCTGCTTCTCCTTCTTCCTCTCCTTCCTTTTCTTCTCTTTCGGAGAATTTCCCTCAGGCACCCTCTTCCCCCGATTCCTCCCCCACAAATTTCCCCCAACCGCCTCCATTCCCGGATTCTTCCCCTACAAATCTCCCCGAACAACCGCCCTTCCCAGATTCCTCCCCCGCGAATTTCCCCGATCCGCCTCCCTTTCCCGACACTTCCCTCACAACTTTTCCCCCGCCGCCTACCTTCCCCACAGCCCCTTCCCTCCGACCTTTCTCCGTCATCTCATCCTCATCTTACCCCAAAGACGCCCATCCTCCCGTAAGAATTCCTTTGCCATCTTTCGCAACCACGACATACCGGCCAGTGATTCGTTTCCCTACAGTTTCTCCCCCGCCCTCGGATCTTTCCCCTAGACCGGATTTCCCTAATCGTTCAATGCCGATTAACGATGATTCTAATGATTCTACTGATTCTTCTACTCCATCTCCTCCCTCGTCCACTTTCCCTCCTCTACCTTCCTTCCCTGTTTCGAAGTCTTCTTCTTCGATTAAAAACGGGAATTCATTTTCCGGATTTCTGGATTCTTCCTCTCAAAGAAGTGGTAATCGTCATTCCTCTTCTAATTCTCCTCCTTCTTCCTCTTCTTCCCTTATTCGCTTCTCCTCTTCCTCACCGTTCAAATCAGAACAGGGGATGAGAAAGGAAAAGAATATGGGAGCTGAAAGAGAAGGTGGAGGAGGAGGAGGAGGAGGCAGAACTGGAGGAAAATTAGGAGGAGAAAGGGGAGGGAGAGGGGGAGGGGTAGGAGGAATATTAGGCGGAGGAAGAGGTGGAGGAGTAGGAGGAGGTTTAGGAAGAGGAGGAGGCAGAGCAGACGGAAGAGGAAGAGGAGAAGAGGGATTTGTAAAAGGAGCAAAAGGACCAGGGAGAGAAATACTAGGAGTAAGAGCAATAGAACAAGGGGCAGCAGACAGAGGAACAGAAAGAGGAACAGAAAACCGCATAGCAGCAGCGAGAGGACACAGAGCAAGAGGCGGAGGAGGAGGAGAAAGCACACGACCAGGAAGAACAGGAGACGGTGGCGGAGATCGAGGAGGAATCGGAAAAGGAGGCGAGAGAAGGGGAGAGAGAGGGGAGAAGAGAGGAAACGACATCCAGAAGGGGAAAGAGCAAGACTTCCTCTTCCCTTCCCCCCCAGGCAGCGTGGCTCCCGTCCCTATTTCTCCCCCTATCCCCATCCCTCTCTCGGACGACACCGACCAGACTGCCATCTTACAAAAGGTCAGTATGCGTTTCTGGAATTTTTTTTGAAGTGTGAATTAGAGTAATATTAATATCTGTTGTGGGTCGAGAGGCATTGGGATGGGACACGAGGACCTATTTGGTAAAGAATGGGTAATGATAGTAAGACAAATGTGAGGGGGAGAACGAGAGAGAGGAAGAGAGAGAGAGAGAGAGAGAGAAAGAGAGGGAAGAGAGAGAGAGAGAGAGAGGGAAGAGAGAGAGAGGAAGAAAGGTTAGAAAAGGCATAGACGTTCTCTTGCCAATGCACTTTATTAGGTGGCCAAATAAATACACTTGCCTCTAGTCAAATGCTGGAGGTTAGAACTGTGTGTGTTCTGCTGGTCCATTCTGATCACTGCCTGTTCTCCTTCTCTGTCTGTGTTTCTCCTGAGCGTGTCCCTCTGTCTTTCCCTTACTCTTATGACTCTTCGGTCACTTTCTCTGCCCGGGGGCCTCCGGCTAGCAAATACAGCTGCAGCCAGGAGCCAGGTGCACAGGAGAGCAGGAAGTCTCAGGTCAGACTGAATGCAAGCTTCATAACATGAATTAGTCTAGCAAAGCATAATCAAAACATTAGGTTACATAATAAGCAAAATCAGTACCTTACAGATAGGTGAGAGGGGGGAGGGGGAGAGAGAAAGAGAAGAGAAATACACAGATATGATGATGGCGAGAGGGGGGGAGGGGGAGAGAGAAAGAGAGGAGAAATACACAGATATGATAGTGATGATGATGACAGACAGACAGAAAAAGGAAATAGAGAAGTAAAGGGTTAGAATATTCACATTCACAGGATCACCAGCCTCCCAGAACGGCAGGCCTGTGATTTCTCTTCTTTAATTTATCATGACAGTTCCATCTTTATATTCTTTTCTCTTTACCTTTTTTTTTTTTTTTTTTTTTTTTTTTTTTTTTTTTTTTTTTTTTTTTTTTTTTTTTTTTTTTTTTTTTTTTTTTTTTGTGGGGGAAGGAGGGAGATGTTATTTTGTGTTTTTTTTTATAACATCGATAGATATGTTGTCAAACTGTATATAAACTTAAGATTTCCCTTTATTGTCGCTATCACCATTTTTTTTCATTATTTTCATCATCCTTGTTATCATTTTTTCACTGTTTTCATCATCATTGTTATCATAATTATTTTCTTTTTTTACCATCATTGTTATTATCATTTTTTTCATTATTGTCATTATCATTGTTATCCTCATTGTTATCATTATTAATATCATGATCATAGTCTATCTATCATCTGCTGCTTTCTCCATCCTCGTATGTTTATATGTATTCGTTCGCTCTTCTATCTATCCAGCTTTCCTCTCCATCTTCCTTCCTCATTCTCTCCCTCTATTTTCAACCCTCTTTCTTCTCCCTCTTCTTTCTTACATCCTTCCTCCTCTTCATCTTCTCCCATCCTTCCCCTCCCTCTTCTTCTCCCATCCCTCCTCTTCTTCCTCCTCTCCCATCCCTCCTCCTCTTCCTCACATCCCATCCTTCCTCCTATTCCTCCTCTCCCATCCCTCCTCTTCTTCCTCCTCTCCCATCTCTCCTCCTCTTCCTCACATCCCATCCTTCCTCCTATTCCTCCTCTCCCATCCCTCCTCTTCTTCCTCCTCTCCCATCTCTCCTCCTCTTCCTCACATCCCATCCTTCCTCCTATTCCTCCTCTCCCATCCCTCCTCTTCTTCCTCCTCTCCCATCTCTCCTCCTCTTCCTCACATCCCATCCTTCCTCCTATTCCTCCTCTTCCATCCCTCCTCCTCTTCCTCCTCTTCCATCCCTCCTCCTCTTCCTCCTCTCCCATCCCTCCTCCTCTTCCTCCTCTCCCATCCCTCCTCCTCTTCCTCCTCTCCCATCCCTCCTCCTCTTCCTCACATCCCATCCTTCCTCCTATTCCTCCTCTTCCATCCCTCCTCTTCTTCCTCCTCTTCCATCCCTCCTCTTCTTCCTCCTCTTCCTCCTCTCCCATCCCTCCTCTTCTTCCTCCTCTCCCATCTCTCCTCCTCTTCCTCACATCCCATCCTTCCTCCTCTTCCTCCTCTCCCATCCCTCCTCCTCTTCCTCCTCTTCCATCCCTCCTCTTCTTCCTCCTCTCCTCCTCTCCCATCCCTCCTCTTCTTCTCTCTCCCATCTCCTCCTCTTCCTCATCCTCCCCATTCCTCTTCTTCCATCCCTCCTCCTCTTCCTCCTCTTCCATCCCTCCTCCTCTTCCTCCTCTTCCATCCCTCCTCCTCTTCCTCCTCTCCCATCCCTCCTCCTCTTCCTCACATCCCATCCTTCCTCCTATTCCTCCTCTCCCATCCTTCCTCCTCTTCCTCCTCTTCCATCCCTCCTCCTCTTCCCCCTCTCCCATCCCTCCTCCTCTTCCTCCTCTCCCATCCCTCCTCCTCTTCCTCACATCCCATCCTTCCTCCTCTTCCTCCTCTTCCATCCCTCCTCCTCTTCCTCACATCCCATCCTTCCTCCTCTTCCTCCTCTTCCATCCCTCCTCCTCTTCCTCCTCTCCCATCCCTCCTCCTCTTCCTCCTCTCCCATCCCTCCTCCTCTTCCTCCTCTCCCATCCCTCCTCCTCTTCCTCACATCCCATCCTTCCTCCTCTTCCTCCTCTCCCATCCCTCCTCCTCTTCCTCCTCTCCCATCCCTCCTCCTCTTCCTCCTCTCCCATCCCTCCTCCTCTTCCTCACATCCCATCCCTCCTCCTCTTCCATCCTTCCTCCTCTTCCTCCTCTCCCATCCCTCCTCCTCTTCCTCCTCTCCCATCCCTCCTCCTCTTCCTCCTCTCCCATCCCTCCTCCTCTTCCTCCTCTCCCATCCCTCCTCCTCTTCCTCACATCCCATCCTTCCTCCTCTTCCTCCTCTTCCATCCCTCCTCCTCTTCCTCCTCTTCCATCCCTCCTCCTCTTCCTCCCATCCCTCCTCCTCTTCCATCCTTCCTCCTATTCCTCCCTCTTCCATCCTCCTCTTCTTCTTCCTCTCCCCATCCCTCCTCCTCTTCCTCATCCATCCTTCCTCCTATTCCTCCTCTCCCATCCCTCCTCCTCTTCCTCCTCTTCCATCCCTCCTCCTCTTCCTCCTCTCCCATCCCTCCTCCTCTTCCTCCTCTCCCATCCCTCCTCCTCTTCCTCACATCCCATTCTTCCTCCTATTCCTCCTCTTCCATCCCTCCTCCTCTTCCTCCTCTTCCATCCCTCCTCTTCTTCCTCCTCTCCCATCCCTCCTCCTCTTCCTCACATCCCATCCTTCCTCCTCTTCCTCCTCTTCCATCCCTCCTCCTCTTCCTCCTCTCCCATCCCTCCTCCTCTTCCTCACATCC
>BOPN01000430.1:451927-454427 GCA_017312705.2 Penaeus japonicus | reverse complement strand
AATTCCCATCTCTCCTTCTATATAATTCCCATCTTTCCTTCTATATAATTCCTATCTCTCCTTTATATAATTCCCATCTCTCATTCTATATCATTCCCATCTGTCCTTCTATATAATTCCCATCTTTCCTTCAATATAATTCCCATCTCTCCTTCTATATAATTCCCATCTCTCCTTCTATATAATTCCCATCTTTCCTTCTATATAATTCCCATCTCTCCTTCTATATAATTCCCATCTCTCCATCTATATAATTCCCATCTCTCCTTCATATAATTCCCATCTCTCCTTCTATATAATTCCCATCTCTCCTTCTATATAATTCCCATCTCTCGCGTTGCTCGTTTTATTGCATCTGCGCTTTTGTGCACCTTTTTGCACTTTTTTACCTAATATTTTGTCTTTGTGTATTTCCATACGATTATCTCTTTATTCATTTATAGTATTTCTCTTTCTATTACTCCCGTCTTCTCAACAGGTATGTGACAGATAACGAGGGATACCGCGCCCGAGTCAGCTATAAAGGCTAGGCTTTCCAAGACCACGCCTGGAGTGTGTATAGACGACCAGAGGGGCTTGTGCCAGTGCTTATAGTCTGGGTCTACAAGTGTCAGGTCTTGTAGTCTAGGTCTACAAGTGCCAGGTCTTGTAGTCTGGGTCTATAAGTGTCACGTCTTGCAGTCTGGGCCTACAAGTGCCAGGTCTTGTAGTCTAGGTCTACAAGTGTCAGGTCTTGCAGTCTGGGTCTATAAGTGTCAGGTCTTGCAGTCTGGGTCTACAAGTGTCAGGTCTTGCAGTCTGGGTTTACAAGTGCCAGGTCTTGCAGTCTGGGTTTACAAGTGCCAGGTCTTGTAGTCTGGGTTTACAAGTGCCAGGTCTTGTAGTCTGGGTCTACAAGTGTGGTCCACGTCTTGCAGTCTGGGCCTACAATTGCCAGGTCTTGCAGTTTGGGTCTACAAGTGCCAGGTCTTGCAATCTGGGTCTATCTACTCACATCAAGGTCTTCAGAACCTAAAGCAAGAGCCTTGAGAGCTGTTGAAAAAGAGCGACAGAACCTAGTCATCAGAGTGAAATACGTAAAGCATATCTAGAGTTTCCAGTGTTAGAGAAATGACAGCAACTTAATTACGATTTACATCCTTGCAAGTGCCAAATGGCCGATGGTCATGTGTTCGGTGTAGTTGTTATGCCCCGGTAGGAAATGTTTTGTGTATATACAGTTATCAGTTATGGTTTATTTCGTATGTTAACGTAGTGTTGTTAGCCTTTGTATTCAAAGACACAATCTGTTGGCACCTTTCTATTATATGTTCACTCGCCACGAAGCGGAATGTGTATGTGTGTAAGTAGGTAGAGGGTTTTATTACATAAGTGTTAAATGATTATATGTGAGTCGTGTTGTTAATGGTTCGTATAGTGTATCTTCGTATCTTGTAGAATAAGAAATGTTCAAATATACATTTGTCGAATATACTTTTCTCATGATGAATATCCTAGAATGTTTAAATGTCCTGCAAAAAGCTCATATCCTGCAGCTCACAGGCATCCACACTCCTGGCATCATGCATGTGTTTAAATGTATGATGAGGCATCGTTGGCCTCACTCTTACCTCATAGTCGTCCTTATACTTATCTTCACTAAAAAGTCGTCTCATCCTTCACACTACACACACCTTTCATACTCATTTTCACACGTCACACTTCACACTTGCGGTAAACCTCATGTGATTCCTTCAGGAGGTAAACTTAGAGTGACTATAAGTTTAAGGATGTACTAAACTAGGGGGGGAAAGGCAAAGAAGATAATATAAATAACAGTCAGTATGTGATAGAAACACAGCACTGCATCGAAATATTCTTAAAGAATAATACAAACCTTTAATATTTCTAATCTTTTGGTATCACATATATATCTGGAAATATCTTTTTAGTTACTATAGCAATTAAAGAAAAGATGCCTAAAGCTATACCGCGATTTGAGATATTAATCTGTAATTTCAAAAAAATCAATATTGATTTAAAGAATGAAATCAACATTAATACGAAACAAGTGAATCTATATTGAATCGAAATGAAAACAAAAGATATGATCACTGATTTAGAACATTAGACGTATCGGGAAAAAATAAGTAGATACATAATTAAATGAATATGGAAAATATCTGATGAATGCATTTCTTATCATACCAAATACTCAAATGAAAAGATATATAGTTATAATTAGGAATATGATGCATAACAAAGACTAGCAATAAAGTATATATATTTGGCTATGCAATAAGGCAGAATGATAGAATAAAAGTTTGTTTATATGAATATGTATATCTTCAAGTGGCAAGATAAATGTTAAATGTCACAAATAGCACAGAATCTGCTCCATGTTAGACCCTCTATTTTGTTGACATGTTTGTCAGCTTGTTTGTATATTTGTTATTTTTTTAATCATATAGTATTCCTTTAACAAACATAATAATAGAACCATATCAGCAATATCTCGGAG
>BOPN01000430.1:414427-419427 GCA_017312705.2 Penaeus japonicus | reverse complement strand
GATCCGTATTGCCGATAAAGATGATGAATAACGAAACCAAGCAGATAATAACAGGAATTACATTTATGAATAACGCAAATCCGACTGAGTTCGCGGCTCCATCCCCAGTCACTTGTTTTCATTGTTCTTTCGCTCAGTAACAGTTGTCAAAGACTGTAATTTTCCTCGAGAAGGGCCTCTTCCAAGAACCGCCGCCATCTTTGTTATTTCTAAGACTTATTCGACGTCATAATGAGTTTCCAAATATCTTCAACTATTTATCTTTCTCTATCTATTTTCGTTTCGTTTTTTTTTTTTCGTTTGCTCTTTTTGGTTGTTTGTTTGTTGTTATTGTTTGTTTGTTTGTTTTTTTTCATATGTCTAAGGAAAATTTAAAGGTGCAAACGTGAGTGTAATCTACCGCAGATTTAATCTTGGTTATGGATCCGTGGAGTTGGGCTTTGTGTTGAAACTGACTTTTCGGAATGGTTGTGAAACCTTCAAGATATGGACAGTATATTTACACAATATCTATCTGTCTTTTTAGCTATCCCCTCTCTTTCTCTCTCTCTCTCTCTCTTTCTTTCTCTCACACACACTATATATATATGTATATGTATATATATATATATATATATATATATATATATATATATATATATATATATATATGTATATATATATATATATATATATATATATATGTATATATATAGATATATATATATATGTATATATATATATATATATATATATATATATATATATATATATATATATATGTGTGTGTATATATATATACACACACACACACACACACATATATATATATATATATATATATATATATATATATATATATATATATATATATATATATATATATATATATATATATATATATGAGGAGGGAGGAGATGAGAGAGGGGGGGAAGAGGAAACGAGGGGGGAGGGGGAGAATCCTGACCAGTGCAGGTGGGTGCCAGAACGGATGGGAACTACACATATGTGCATCATTAAGATTTTTTCATCATGCTCTGTGTGTAGTTGGGATGGGTTTGTGTGTGTGTGTGCGTGTGTGTGTGTGTCGGTGTGTGTGTGATGTTTACCAATATCGTTCATTACTGAATATATGGAATTAAAAAGGAAAAGGATAATGCGAATGGATAATGTTGCTCGTAATGCAGTCAAGCGATGACGATGCCTTTTCATAAACTTATTAGGGGGCTGCCATTAGCCGAGGCTTTGACGTGCACAGATACCACTGGTGGTGAAGGGGGTGGTGGGGTGGGGGAAGGAGAAGAGAGGAGGGTGGAAGGGGGGCTGAAGAGGGGGTCAAGGGAGGGAGGGAAAAGGTGACTCTCGGAGATGAGTTGTGTGACTGGGATATGAAAGGATGTTGTTAATTATAAGATATGTGGCTTAGAAATGAGGGGTACGACGGTACAGGGACAAGGACTATCACCGGAAACAAGTGGGCGGGCAGAAGATGCACCACCTCGCAATGGGGCATAAGGCAAGGGGCATGAGGTATGGGGCATGGGCCAGTCTCAGGGTACGGAGCGGAAAACGTAAGGTTTTAGGGGTATGTTAGGAAACAATGGATGTGGTCTTTTTTTTTTTACTTTTTTTACATACGAGCGAGGACGATTGGGTTACACACACACACACACACACACACACACACACACACACACACACACACACACACACACACACACACGCACACAGACGGAGCACAAGAGTTGCCACCGGCGTAGGCTCACGCCAGAAGCGCGTCGTAAACCACTGCTCGGAAATCGTGTGTGCAAAATGAGGGCTTTAAGTGAAATCCTGCGGTGGGGGGGAGGGGTGAGGGGGGTGGGGCGAGCGAAGGGGACAGGAGGTCCTGCTTCGAGAGGGGGTTGAAGGTGGCGAGGAGGAGGTAGGGGGGGAGGGGAGGGGAGGGGGGCAGGGATAGAAAGGGAGGGAGGGAGTTGGGGCTTGGGGAAGGGGTGGGAGGGAGAGAGAGGGCGCTGCTTCCACGTGAAGGAGGGAGCGGGAGCGAGTAGGGGGGGAGGGGAGGGGAGGGGGGAGGGCGTGGGGGAGTCGGCTGGTTTGGAGGAGATCAAAGGATGCCGCCGGAGCTGCGAGGAGTCGGCGTGTTTGATCTTGGGCGCGATTATCACAGCTCGGGCGAGTCCTCCGCAGCGCCGAGTCGTGGTGTTTATAGGCGGCGCGGAGGAGCTCGCCGCCAGTGCGAGTTGTCCCGGCCGACCGGCGAGAGCGACCGTCCCGACGCGCGCAGTTCCGCTCCGACCGACCGACGAAGCGCCGACTTTTTGCCCCCCGCCCTCGCGCGCCCGGGGCCCACTCGCAGCGGCGGCGCCCACGGTGTAGCACTGTGTTGTCCGCCGAGGCCCACCTGTGGCAGCCCCCGATGGTGAGGCGGCGGCGGCGGCCGGGGAAAGTTGCGTCATCGCTGCTCAGAGTGAGTGTGAGGTGTTGTGAGGCGCCGGGGACCCGTGAGGCGTGAGGGAGCGCCAGGGATTCTGGCCGTGACACGTGCTGCAGCGGCGAGAAGGCTAATGGTGGGCGTGATGGGGCGCGCGGGCGTGATCGTGATGGTGCTTGCGGCGGCGCTGGCCGGGGGCGCCGTGGTCCTCGCCGCCCCAGACCTCCTCCAGCAGGCGCAGCATGAGGCGTCTGCCGCGGGCGAAGCGGCGGGCAGGGAGCAGCGCTTGTCGCCCCCCGACGGCGGCGCCCACGAACCGCCGTCGTCGTCCCAGGTCGTGGAGGACGACGACGAGGAGAACGCTCCCCTGGACGCCCGCACGGCCCGATGGGCGGGCGCGGCGTACGACTTCCTGCAGTCGATGTCGTGCAAGAGCCCGTCGTGGACGACCGAGGAGGCGTGCCTCGACGCCCGACGCATCCCGCGGAGGGCCATGCGGGTGTGGGCGGCGCGGGCGGGACGGCGGTACGTGGCCCGCCTGCCCGACGGCGCCCTGCAGAGGTCCGGGGTCCACGACGGGGTCCTGCTGCTGGACCCCTTCCCGGACGCCTCGTGGGGCCACCTCGTCCTCGTGTTCTTCGTGGCCGCCAACACGACGCTCGGCCGCTGCGCCGACAAGAAGGGCTTCTGGCTAGGTGAGTCCCCCGCCGCTCCTCCGCTCCGTAACTCGGACTAATTAACAGTCAGAAGAGAGTCAATAAAACAATCGTAGAATCACATGAACAAGCGAAATCGTCGAGTGGTCAAGAGGCGATCAAGTGGGCGCTGATACCGCGCTTGGTCACGTAGCAGCGCTGTGATGGCATTTGTTCTCCCGTTTCTCTCCGGGCCCTCCCGAGCCGCCCTTCACTCTCTTCCTCATTCCCTCGTTCTCTCATTCCCTCATTCTCTCTTTCTCTCATTCTCTCATTAACTCTTTCTCTCATTAACTCTTTCTCTCATTCCCTCATTCTCTCTTTCTCTCATTCTCTCATTTCCTCGTTCTCTCATTCCCTCGTTCTCTCTTTCTCTCATTCCCTCTTCTCTTATTCTCTCATTACTCTTTCTCTCATTCCCTCATTCTCTCTTTCTCTCATTCCCTCATTCTCTCATTCTCTCATTAACTCTTTCTCTCATTCCCTCATTCTCTCTTTCTCTCATTCCCTCATTCTCTCATTCTCTCATTCTCTCATTCCTTCATTCTCTCATTCCCTTGTTCTCTCATTCCCTCATTCTCTCATTCCCTCATTCTTTCGTTCTCTCATTCCCTCATTCTATCCTTCTCTCATTCCCTCATTCTCTTTTTCTCTCATTCTCTCATTATCTCTTTCTCTCATTCCCTCATTCTCTCTTTCTCTCATTCCCTCATTCTCTCATTCTCATTCTCTCGTTCTCTCATTCCTTCATTCTCTCATTCCCTCGTTCTCTCATTCTCTCATTCCCTCATTATTTCGTTCTCTCATTCCCTCATTCTCTCATTCCCTCATTCTATCGTTCTCTCATTCCCTCATTCTCTCATTCTCTCTTTCTCATTCCCTCATTCTCTCATTCCTTCATTCTCTCATTCGTTCATTCCCTCATTCTCTCTTTCTCTCATTCCCACATTCTCTCTTTTTCTCATTCCCTCATTCTCTCTTTTTCTCATTCCCTCATTCTCTCATTCCCTAATTCTCTCATTCTCTCATTCCCTCATTCTCTCATTCTCTCATTCCCTCATTCTCTCATTCCCTAATTCTCTCATTCTATCATTCTCTCTATCCATCCATCCATTTACATCACTATCTATATTTGTATGTATATATATAGATATATGTATATATATAGATGTGTGTGTGTGTGCACACAATCACACACACACATGTTGGTAGAGGGGGTCATGTATGTGTATGTATATGTTGTGTGTGTGTGTGTGCGCTATTGTGTTTCTATATGAATATATGTATGTATATTAATTGATATATATTGTCAATTTCTATCTATCACTCTATTCAATCATTCATTCTTTTGAATCTATTCACTAATCTACAGAAAGAGACAGTTGCTTCCATATATATATTATACACACACACATATACAGTATGAGTGTGTGTGTGTGTCTGTGTGTGTGTGTGTGTGTGTGTGTGTGTGTGTATGTTTATATACATATATATGTATATATATATATATATATATATATAAATCTTTACCTATTTGTTCATCTATCTCCCTATCTATCTGTCTATCTGTTGTTGTACCTATCTATCTACCTTCTTGTTTCACTATTTTGACACATAAAACTCTCTCTGAATATCTCTCTACTTGGACAAATTTAATTGTGATAAATGTAGAAAGAGGCATAAATGGATATGAATGGCTTCATGGCGCAGGTTTCGGGTAAATCTTCATCAGAGTTACGCTATATAATAAGGGTGAAAATCTAATCCAAAAGCATGGATAACATTCTTTACGCTTTACGGTCATTCTTTTTTTCATATTTTCTACATCAAGCTACTTCTTTAATCTTACGTAACTTGGTAAGTATTCATCCTCTTTGTATACCAATCTCTTT
>BOPN01000430.1:404427-409427 GCA_017312705.2 Penaeus japonicus | reverse complement strand
AGATAGCAATATCCTGAACAATACAAAACCATATTGCAACACCGAGTACGTCGCAAGAGCGAGCAGGTAGTCTAAGCCAAGAGTGAGTCGAGAGGAGAGGAGCGCTCGTCAGAACAAGTGGTTGCATGTTGCAAAGATAAATAATGATGCGCATGGGAGAGATTGATAAAAACAATAGTGATAGACGTGGCGGGAGACGCCCTTGCCAACCAGCGCACCCCGAAGGACGAGCAAAGGAATGACTCTCTCCCTTCAGTGCCGCGACCCTAGGCGAGTCCGAGGGGCGTGGCGGACAGATACAGATGCCGGTCTGATTACGGGAAAGATAGGAGGGTCAATGTCAGTTTTGTTGTTCTTATTATATTGTTGAATATCGGTTGCAGGTCCGCCATGGAGAATGCGCATGTACGTCCATTCATTTAAATATGTATACAAATGAATGCACGTGTTCAAATATACTTACGAAATGATAAATACGTGTGTACGTAAACATACACACTCTAGACACAAACACACATCGAAACATACGCACCCATATCGACACACCCACCTACCCACGCACACACATACGCTCTTGCACACATAACCATACACACACACATACATATACGCACACATATAACCTCACACATAAAACCTCACACACACACACATATGAATACGCTCCCGAGTCTCAACCAGCGTCACAAACACACAAATACACACAAATACATCGACAAACACACTCACCCCCCCCCCCCGACCTCCTAACCCCCCAAGCCTCGAGTGTCAACCATCGTCATAAATACACAAATACACACAAACACACACAAACAAACACAACCACAAAGACATTTCCACCCCCTCCATCCCCATTCCCCTAACCCCAACCCCCCAACCCCCCAATTCCCCCAACCGCCGAGTGTCAACCGGTGTCACACACGCACACACAAACGGCGGGAATGTGCCATTTTTGACACATTCCCGGTGAGGTGGCAAAGCGAGAGTCCTCTTGTGTCCGCGGGAAATTGTTTGCTCTCTTGCTTTGATCTTCAGACTCGTACTTCCTTCCACCTGCCTCCACCTTCCTCTTTCTCTTGCTCTTCCCCTTATATACACCCCTCCCCTCCCCCTCTCCCCCGACCCCCAACCCCCCAAACCCCACACACCTCCCCCTCTTTATTGCTTTTCTTTTATCTTGCTTTATGTTTTCTGTTGGATCTTTCTCGTTTTTTTCTTCTTTTTTTTTTGTTCTTTGTTTCTATTTTCTTTCTTCTTTTTGTCTTTTGTTTTTTTGGGGGAGGGGGGGTTGTTTTGTAGGTGTTTCGTAACTTCGTTTCGTATTTGTTTTATCGTTTTTTTCGTTTTTTGTCTTTTTATCACCCTTCTTCTTCTCTCTCGCTCTCACTAACTCTTTTCTTTCTTCTATCTTTTCCTTTCTGTTTCATTTTCATCTTTCTCTCTCCTTTTTTCACTTTTATTATCTTCCCTCTTTGTTCCTTTTTCTCTTCCATCTCCATCTTCTTCCTTCTCCTACTTCTCATTATCTTTCTTCTACTCCTTCTCCACCTTCTCATCTTCATTTTCCTCTTCTACAGTATCCCTCTTCTTTATCTTTAGTCTACCATCCCTTCCTGCTACTACTGTTATTATCTTTAATTCCAACTTCCTCACTCTTCATCTTCTTCTTCTACTTCTTCTTCTTCTTCTTTTTCTTCTCCTCCTCCTCCTCCTCCCTCCTCATCTTCCCCTTCCTCCCCTCCGTCCTCCTCCTCCCCTTCCTCCTCCTCCCTCACTCCTCCTCTTCCTCCTCACCTCCTCCAATTCCTCCTCCTCCATCCCTCCCTCCCTCCTCCACCCCCTCGCTCCACCCCCTCCTCCTCCTCCCCGTTATCAGCAACACCTCCTCCTCCTCCTCCTCCTCCTTCTCCTCCTCCTCCCCTTCCTCCTCCCTCCCTCCCTCCCTCCTACTCCTCCACCACCACCTCCCTCCTCCACCCCCTCCCTCCCCCTCCTCCTCCCTCCATCCCTCCCTCCCTCCCTCCCCCCCCCCCCCCCCCCCCCCCTCCCTCCTCCTCCTCCTCCTCCTCCTCCTCCTCCTCCTCCTCCCTCCTCCTCCTCCTCCCTCCCTCCCTCCCTTCCTCCTCCCCCCTTCCTCCTCCTCCTCACCCTCCTCCCCTTCCTCCTCCTCCTCCTCCAACCCCTCCTTCCATCCCTCCCTCCCTTCCTCCTCCTTCTCCTCCTCCTCCTCCCTCCCTCCTCCACCCCACTCCTCCCCTTCCTCCTCACCCTCTCCTCCTCCCCTTCCTCCTCCTCCTCCCCTTCCTCCTCCTCCTCCTCCACCCCCTCCTCCAACCCCTCCCCCCTCCTTCTCCCCTTCCTCCTCCTCCACCCCCTCCTCCTCCCTCTCTCCTCCACCCCACTCCTCCCCTTCCTCCTCACCCTCTCCTCCTCCCCTTCCTCCTCCTCCACCCCCTCCTCCTCCTCCACCCCCTCCTCCAACCCCTCCCCCCTCCTCCTCCACCCCCTCCTCCTCCCTCCTCCCTCCCCCCTCCTCCTCCTCCTCCTCCATAAAGGATCTCAGTCTCTCGAGTAGGATAAAAAGGCTTTGTAGGATATAACTTCTTTATCCCTGAAGGTGACGTCAGACGCGATGGCTCTGCGGATCATGATGACAAATGATAATGATGATGATTTCTTGCACAGTTGAGGAAGAGAGGGTGGTAGATGCACATGGTATGTGTGTAGGTATGTGTATGTGTGGGTATGTTTATGAGTGTGTGTTTTTGTGTAATTGTGTGTGTGTGTGTGTGTGTGTATGTATGTGTGTGTATATATATATATATATATATATATATATATATATATATATATATATATATATGTATGTACGTATATGTATATGTATGTGCATGTAAACGTATGTCAAACATCATTGTAAACAAATCAAACACGGATGATTTAGTTGCTCATTCAAAGAGATGAATATATCATAAAAAAGTAGAAGGAGACAGAGAGATGAAGAGAGAAAAAAATGAACGCAAATAAAAGAGTAATCTTGTGAACACCCACACTCCCTCCCTGGCCTAAGATGGAACCGGTGAGGCCAAAGGGTCAGCTCTCACCTGAGGTTCATTAATATGATATCTAAATCTGTTACGGCCCGGGGAACTTGCTTCTCAACCTCCCCCTCTCTGCTCTCCCCTCCTGGTCTCCCCTCCTGGTCTCCCCTCCTGGTCTCCCCTCCTGGTCTCCCCTCCTGGTCTCCCATCCTTCTCTCTCCGGCCTCTCTCTCCTCCTGTGATTCTCTCCTGCTGTCTCCCTCCCTTTTTATCCTTATGTTCCTTCTTCTCTCTCTTTCTCCTCCTGTTCCTTCTTCTCTCTTTCTCTATCCTCCTGCTCTCCCCTCCCGCCTTCTCTCTTTCCTCTCCCTCTCTCCCCTCCTATCTTTATCCTCCTGCCCCCTCCTCTCTCTCCTCTTTCCCTTCTTCTCTTTCCTACTGCTCTCCCCTCCCTCTCCGCCCTCCCTCTTTCCTCTCCCTATCTCCCCTCTCTCTCTCCCTTCCTGCTGAATCTTCCCTCTCCACTCTCCCTTTCCCTGCCACTCCCCTCTCTCTCATCCCTCTCTCCCTTCCTGCTCTCCCATCCTTTTCCATTCTCCATCTCTTCTCTCCTGATCTCCTCTCCTTATCTCTTCTCCTGCTCTTCAGTCCCCCTCTCCACTCCCCTTCTCCACTCCCTCTCACTCCCCCTCCAACTCCCTTCTGCCCTTTCTTTTCCCCTTTCCCCACTTCCTTTCACTCTCTCCTCTCCCTTCCCTTTCTCTCTTCCTTCTCCCCCCCCCCCTTCCACCTCCACTGCTTTCCTCTCCCCTTATTCCCTCCACCTCTACCCTCTCTCTCTCCCTCCCCTCTCCTGCTTCCCCTCTCCCTTTGCCCTTCCCCTTTTCCTTCCCCCTTTTCCCTCCTACTCCTCCGTTTCCCCTCCTTTTACAATGTCTCACTCCTTCTCTACCCACCCCTTCCCTTCTCTCCTCTCTATCCTCAACTCCTCCCCCTCCCCCCCCCCTACCCTTTTAACTCCACCTCTCCCTTCTCCCATCCCCCTCTATCTCCCATCCCCCTTCTTCCCTCTCCCCTCTCCCCTTTTTCCCTCCACTTCTCCCTCTCCCCTCCCTCATCCCTCCCCCTCTCTCCCCTCCCTCACCCGAAGGTTGTCTAACCACCTCGTGCGTTGAGCACCTAAGAGAGAGAGAGAGAGAGAGAGAGAGAGAGAGAGAGAGAGAGAGAGAGAGAGAGAGAGAGAGAGAAAATAAATAAAAAAAATAAAAAATAAAGACCCCCGAAAAACGATAAGACGAAGAATGATCTCATCAAACGCTTATCCGTCGACGGCGCCGCGTCTGCCGCAGAGGCCTGAGTCGCGTGGGGTCGCCCGCGGGACGTAATTGATCTCATTAGCAAAGTGCTCATGGCTATTAACGCGGCGAGATGAACGGCTGGACTCGGACGCCCGTCTTCCCGGGGCCGAAACCGACAGCCGACGCCGCCGACCGACCCCGCGATTAACGTTCGCTGTCATTACGGAGGGTGTCGAAACGGCGCTAATGGGACTCTCGATGTCCTGGAGGTGTTGTTAGGGCTTTGTTGAGCGTGCAACGGGCTATTATCGCGATCAACGAGGCATTCCTTCTCCCGGGCTGTGACGGAGGGTAGATAAAGAAATTATTGGGGCGGTCGGTGATGCCCTTTTTTCGGTCTTGTTTGCGCTGGATGGTTGTGTTTGTTTTGTGATTTAAAGCGTTTTGTGATTGGGCACACGCACACATAAACACACAGTCACACACAGGCACACACACAGCACGTATATATATACACACAAGCACACACGCATATGTACGCCTGCCTTTCTTTGTCCGCCTTTCAAAAGAATAACAAACATTGCCTTTTCATGCTGGAAGTGTTGCATGAAATCATCAAGTGCTTTGGGTATTTCTGGACCACAAACCACCTGTTCGCAAC
>BOPN01000430.1:391927-399427 GCA_017312705.2 Penaeus japonicus | reverse complement strand
TATATATATATATATATATATATACATATACATATACATATACATATATCGAAATATTTAGATATATATATACCATACGAGAGCCTAGCCCCACACTCGAAAAAGAGGATATCGCCACATAAGATGACCAACCACGTGACCAGTCTTTGTGTATGTATCTTTCACAGTCGCAGCTGAACACAAACTAGTATTTCATTCCACTCAAAATCACATAAGTAATTATATTTACTATCCATCCTGTATTTTTAAAAGACCCCTAATTTATCCAAAGGCTAATCTTTCTCCTCTGCGATTTTGTTTTGTGTATGCATTCCCTGTCGTCTCTGATTCATCTATTCAACACGTATGTTCAGTCCTCATGCCTTTTTGGATTCATTAATTCAACTCACACTACGATAGATTAAATCACTGGCTCTCTGTTACGCTTTTATAGAATCATTATTCGCGCCACGTCTTTGTCATTCGTCCCTTTGGCTCTCTTTCATTATTTCTCACCTTCGCATCTTTGCTTTCGTCTTGAATTTTTTTCGTCTCTTATTTAGGTGGCAGTGGTGTTGATTTTTGTTTTGATTTAGTATGGTTCTTTTTCTGATATCGTATGGTTCTTTTTTTTATTGAGAATGATTTTCTTCTTATATTTAATTTTCTTTCTCACACTCTCTTTTGTACTTATATTTGTAAACATTCTCGCTAACGAGAACATAACACAAGTATCAATTCACCTCTCAGTTCACAAGTCATGTC
Organism: Penaeus japonicus; assembly: GCA_017312705.2. Lineage (NCBI taxonomy): Eukaryota > Metazoa > Arthropoda > Malacostraca > Decapoda > Penaeidae > Penaeus > Penaeus japonicus. The sequence goes on along the minus strand of BOPN01000430.1, from coordinate 398,683 downwards.
ACATTTTTTTGTATTATATTCTAAGCGATGTGGATTCATTAGGATCTATTTGTCTCTCAAGCTGCACAATAACTGGCATTAAACGCCTGGGAAATCCATTATATAACGCGTGGTTATGCAGAGATAATGGCCACGCATTCAATCACGCCAACACCTCGTCCGTCACGCGAGCTTCCCACGCACTCCGATGATCCTCAAGCAAAACTTTGAAAACCAAGTCAAAACCGCGCGAATTTTTACTCGCCCCCCGTTAGCGCTTCTGCTTTCACTCGGCTTTTCGTGAGCGTCTTGTTAAACGTGACCTGTAGGCGTTCGAGGATATGACCTGTAAGGAAGCGTCCCTGCCTGCCCAGGTCCGGCTTGGAAGGAGGACCTGCGTATTAGGGTAGCCGAGGCCACGAGCCAATCTCCTTTGATTCGCCGCCGCCACCACGCTTCAAAGGAAGCCGCCGCCCCCTTGTCTTGTTGTAGGATCTTATTGTTAGCCATTAGCCAATGCCGAGGCATCATAAGACAAGCGGGAATGGTATTTTCATCCCCGATCGTGATTTATCTTGTGTCCTCACCGCCTCCGCCGAAAAAAAAGGATCAAACAGCGATAAGAAATGTTAGTTGATGAGGAGCCCGCGCTCGCGAGGCTTTTGTCTCAAAGGTGGCGTTTCCAGCCGAAGAGCAACGATAATCTTGCTTATATATCCCTGATAGATCCCTCATAGAATAGGAGGGGAGGGCAGAGAGGAGAGAGGCGGAGAGAGAGAGAGAGAGGGAGAAAAAAAATAAAAGGATATTGAACGTGAAAAGCTCAAGGGATACCGGGCCTGAGAAGATCCTGGCGTCGGTTAGGGCAAGAAGCGACCAGAGGAAACATGTTTTTTTGTTGTTTTTTTTACACTGCCTTCGGCTTTCAAAAGGGTCGCTCGGCAGTCAAAGGAAACTTTGGAATATATCTTTTTTTTTAGTTATTCCCTTATTTGAATCACAATATCATGCGGTTTGGCGGGGAATTACGTTACCGAAGTCATTCATGTAATCAGTGAAAAAAAATAATAATAATAATAACAAACAACGAAAGTATTCATTTTATTCAGCTACCATTCCTGTATAATTATTCACCAGAATTTTCCCATTAATAAAATACATTAATACAACCATTCCCCAAATCTTAAACAAAAACTAAACCACAAAATGTTGTGTCATTTTATATCATACAATCATTTCATAACATTTATAAATGCCTAAATTATATCATGTTATTCTTATCATCAGTAGCATACTTATTATGTTGTTTTTTATAGATTTTATTTATCAGTATTATCATATATTACCATCAGTTTCGTAATGATATTGTTGTTATTGTTGTTATCGTAATCCTGAATGTAATTTTGTTCTTTTTATTTTTGGTGTTCTTTATTGTTATTTCTTTTTTATTATAGTCATTCTTGTTATTTTTATCATTGGTATCCTTATTATTGTTATTATCATTACTATCATCAACATTATTAATCATCATTATTAATCATCATTATTATCTTTATAATCATTATTATTTTTATTTTCATTATTATCATTACTATTCTCATTATCATTGTCATTGTCATTATCATGATCATCATTACCATTACCAAAATTAAAATTATCATTGTATTTTTGATTTATTATCTTTTTTGTTATCTTTCTTAATACAGTCATTATTATATCATTGCAATTATTTGTTGTTGTTATCATTATCATTATTGTCCATATCATTTGATCATTATTGTTATCATTATCTTATTCATTATCATTATCATCATTATTACTATAATTGCAATTACCATATATATCATTATCATTATCGTTATCATTATCTTTATTATGATTATTATTATTATCATTATTATTATCATTATCATTTTCATTATTAGTGATTACCATCACCAATATCATTATCATTATTATCCTTATTCATTATCTTCATCATCATTATCATCATTATCATTATTATCCTTATCATCATTATCACCATCATTATTATCATCATTATCATTGTTGTTATTGCAGGTAATAGTAGTTGTAATGTTATCACTTTCATTATCATCATTGCAATTAGGAATGTCATCATTATCCTTACTACCATCTACTACCATCCTTATCCTATCTATCCTCATCATCATCATTATCATTATAATCATTAGTAGTAGTAGTATTCATTATTATTATTATTATTATTATTATTATTATTATTATTATTACTAATCATTACTATTATCATTATTATTATCATCATCATTCTTATCACTATCTTTATCATAAGTATCATCATTGTCATTACTATCATTACTATTATTTTTATTATCATTATTATTCTATTCTTATTCTTATTATCATTATTACTATTATTATGATTATCAGTGTTATTATTATCATTTTTGTTGTTGTTGTTCTTATTATTTTAATACCAATATTATTCTTTATCATTATCATCATTATTATTATCATTATCATAGTTATCATCATCACTATTATTTTCATCCTTATCTTTATCATTATAAATCATTAATATCATCATCATTATCATTATCATGACTATTATTACCATTGTTGTCATTATAAACAATGTTATCATTAACATCATCATTGTTTTGATGATTTTAATTATTGTCATTATTCATAGTATCCCTGCTTCTTTTTTATCTTTTTTATTTTTTATTTCATTTTTTATTTTTTTATTTTATTTTATTTTATTTTTTTTTTCTTCTGGTGAAACACATCGCCTGGACAAGGGAATAACAATGAATGAAAGTTCTTTGATTATCATTGTAGTTCTTACTAATATGATAGTTGATATATATATATATATATTTTTTTTTTTATGTCATTTCGTTAACTATCATCGTTGATTTGTGATTACTCTCATTATCATCATCATTATTAATTCTTATCATACATATCATCTTCATTATTGTTATTATCTGAATATCGTAAGATATGCAGGTACTTAGTATATGAATCACACACTTAATTTGTCTTTTTTCGTCTTTAATTCGAGTTTTTATTCTTTTTAAGAATGAATACGCAGATGCGAGTGATTTTTAGTATACGGCAAACAGTCTGGTTTACATAAACGCTCCTTTTACTTTACTTCTGGGAAAAAAAAAAGTTGAACCTTTAATATCGTTCTAATTATCGACTTTTCGTTTTCTCCCCACGAGAATAAATAAATGAATTCATTAATATATTGATAAATGGCTATTTAAACTCTAAGACAGACAAACAATCTTTTTTTTTTAAGATTCCAGAAGGAAGATAGAGAAACTGATGTGGAAACATTTTAATCTTAAACTCAAACAAGCAATGCTTCACTTAAAAGTCGTTTCGGGTGAAGTGGTGGTTTTCGAGAACCTAACCACGACATTAAATGAGGTTCAACTACGTTCTCAAAGTTTTTTTTTCTTTTTGTTTGATAACCGGAGGACTTTCTAACTATCTTGGCTCTTCTTTTGATTGCTTTCTGTTAGATGTGAATAATGAGACATAATTTCTCAAACCTTGTTATGAAAAGGTTGATCTAGGAGTAAGTGTAACAGGCAGCAAGCTGTTTAGAAAGCTAGATTAATGGCGAATATTCATCACATCATTAACTAACTTTGGCAAAAGGAATAGAATGGAACCTTCTAAATCATATGGACTAGAATATTCTTATATTACGACCTGATATTGCATTTTCGTTCTTATGAACAGCAAACGGAAGGTATTCAGAGGGAATGCGATGTATATTCTCAAATTAGTTTACCTGAAAGAAAAAAAGTGCTGAAAGGAAAAAAAATGCTTGAAGAAAAAAAAATCGCTAATATTAATATTATTCATTCAATTTAACGCTTGTATCTCATCAAACTCATTTCCTTTATCTTTATCAATGATCTTATCTGCAACGACCAGTCCTTATCACCAACACAGGCGCTTCAATCTCACAAAGAATTAAAACTCCTTATCTCAACCTCATATGCCAGAATCACTCCCATGACGACCCTCACTGTCAGCGTCTTATCTCCGGACTCTCTCATGACAACTCACTGAATGATTAACATAATGACTAAACTTTATATCAGAATTTCTAATAATAGCCGACATATTGGATAATCCATCCACGCTTTTAATCCTGTTCTGAAAACTTTTAATTCAAAATGTAGTCATTATCAGCCGAATAGTTTTGGAAAGTCTGATGATATGTAAATCTTTCATTCTGGTGAGAGTGTAAATCGCTATCTTGTCTCGTTAGGTTTGTTGTATTTCTTTCATATTCCCTTTCCGACTTTTTTTTGTTTTTGTTTTTTTTTCGTCTCTTTGTTCTTGATTTATTTGTTCATCTCTTTCATCTCCTCCTCCTTTTTCTTCTTCTCTTCCTCTTTCATCATTATCTTATCCTATCTCGCTCTCTTCTTCTTCTTCCTCCTGCTCCTCCTTATCCTCCTCTTCCTCCTGCTCCTCCTTATCCTCCTCTTCCTCCTCTTCCTCCTGCTCCTCCTTATCCTCCTCTTCCTCCTGCTCCTCCTTATCCTCCTCTTCCTCCTGCTCCTCCTTATCCTCCTCTTCCTCTTGCTCATCCTTTTCCTCCTCTTCCTCCTGCTCCTCCTTATCCTCCTCTTCCTCCTACTCCTCCTTATCCTCCTCTTCCTCCAGCTCTTCCTTATCCTCCTCTTCCTATTGCTCATCCTTTTCCTCCTCTTCCTCCTGCTCCTCCTTATCCTCCTCTTCCTCCTCATCCTCCTGCTCCTCCTTATCCTTCTCTACCTCCTGCTCCTCCTTATCCTTATCTTCCTCCTCTTCCTCCTTATCCTCCTCTTCCTCCTGCTCCTCCTTATCCTTATCTTCCTCCTCTATCTCCTGCTCCTCCTTATCCTCCTCTTCCTCCTCTTCCTCCTTATCCTCCTCTTCCTCCTGCTCATCCTTATCCTCTTCTTCCTCCTGCTCCTCCTCATCCTCCTCTTCCTCCTGCTCCTCCTTATCCTCCTCTTCCTCCTGCTCCTCCTTATCCTCCTCTTCCTCCTCTTCCTCCTGCTCCTCCTTATCCTCCTCTTCCTCCTGCTCCTCCTTATCCTTATCTTCCTCCTCTATCTCCTGCTCCTCCTTATCCTCCTCTTCCTCCTCTTCCTCCTTATCCTCCTCTTCCTCCTGCTCCTCCTTATCCTCTTCTTCCTCCTGCTCATCCTCATCCTCCTCTTCCTCCTGCTCCTCCTTATCCTCCTCTTCCTCCTGCTAATCCTTATCCTCCTCTTCTTCCTGTTCCTCCTTATCCTCCTCTTCCTCCTGCTCCTCCTTATCCTCCTCTTCCTCCTGCTCCTCTTCTTCCTCCTCTTCCTCCTGCTCCTCTTCTTCCTCCTCTTCCTCCTGCTCTTCCTTATCCTCCTCCTCCTCCTGCTCATCCTTATCCCCCTCTTCCTCCTGCTCCTCTTCTTCCTCCTCTTCCTCCTGCTCTTCCTTATTCTCCTCCTCCTGCTCCTCCTTATCCTCCTTACTCTCCTCTTCCTCCTGCTCATCCTTATCACCCTCCTCTTCTTCCTGCTCATCCGTATCCTTCTCTTCTAAATCCCTCTTTTTTTCACTGCTCCTTATCCTCCTCTTCTAAATCCTTTTTTTCACTGCTCCTTATCCTCCTCTTCTAAATCCTTTTTTTCACTGCTCCTTATCCTCCTCTTCTAAATCCTTTTTTTCACTGCTCCTTATCTGCACTGGACAAACACCTCAAAAGGAAATGACAGTCTCCTTGGTGAGATGTGGTTTGGAAAGAAGGAGGGAGAGAAAAGGGGGAGGAGAAGAGAAGTAGGAGATGAGGGAGAGAAGAGAGATGGAAAGAAGGGGGAGAAGAGAAGTAGGGGATGAGGGAGAGAAGAGAGATGGAAAGAAGGAGGGAGAGAGAAGGGGGAGAAGAGAAGTAGGGGATGAGGGAGAGAAGAGAGATGGAAAGAAGGAGGGAGATAGAAGGGGGAGAAGAGAAGTAGGGGAGAGGGAGAAGGATGGAAGAGGAGGGAGAAAAAAGAAAGAGAGGAGGAGAAGAAGAGAGTAGAGGATGAGGGAGAGAAAAGAGATAGAAAGGAAAGGAGGGAGAGAGAAGAGGGAGGAGAGAGAAGAGAGATGGAAGAAGGAGGGAGGGAGAGAGAAAGGGGAAGGAGAAGAGAAGTAGGAGATGGGGGAGAGAAGAGAGAAGGAAAGAAGGAGGGAGAGAGAAGGGGGAGAGGGAGAGAAGAGAGATGGAAGGAAGGAGGGAGAGAGAAGGGGGAGGAGAAGAGAAGTAGGGGGAGAGGGAGAGAAGAGAGATGGAAAGAAGAAGGGGGAGAGGGAGAGAACAGAGATGGAGGGGAGAAACTGAAGAGAGATGAGAGACGGGTGTGGAGGGAGAGAAAATGCGGGGGGAGGGGTGATGAGAGAGAGGTGGGGGGAGAGAGAAAATACCAAGGGAGGAGAGGAGAGAGACAAAAAGAGAGAAAGTAGGAAGAGGAGCAGAGAGGGGAGAAGTGGAGGTTAAGAGGAGAGGGTGAGTGAGAAAAAGAGAGGAAGAGATGGGGAGAAGGGAGAAATAAAGAGGGCGAGGAGAGAATGAGAGAGAGAGAAAAGATGGAACGGGAAGAAATTAAGGGAAAGAGGAGAGACGAGGAGAGAATAAAGAAGATATAGGTTTAGGGAGAAATAAGAGCTGAAAGGAAAATAGAGATAGAGAAAGTAGGAGAAAGGAGAAAGAAGTGAAAACAGGTGAACCATGGAAGATTAGAGAAAGAGAAA
>BOPN01000430.1:366927-374427 GCA_017312705.2 Penaeus japonicus | reverse complement strand
CCTTTTTTTCTTCATTGTGTTTTCTCATTCGTCATCGTTTCCTTTCTTTACACCTTATGATTTCCTTGTAATATCCTGGGAGATTTTGGTTATTTAGAATGATTGAAATCTATCTATTCTCATCTCGTTCGCGCCTTCCTTGCAATTTAGCGACAATCCCTAGCAATTCAATGGAAACAGATTAGCGTAAATCTTGCAAGATTTATGAAGGAAGTCCTCAACGGTGAGCCCTTCGTATAAGCAGGGCTGTCACGTTTTTTTTTTTTTTTTTTTTTTTTTTTTTTTTTTTTTTTTTTTTTTTTTTTCCTTCTGACTCAAAATGGTCACTAACTAAAAGATTTATTACCGGCTAAATTCCTCGCTAGCTCGAAGGGACGTCTGAACCTGTGATTGGCGGCGGGATATTTGAGGGCGGAGCGCATGTGCTGCATCATTCATATTCGTCGATAATAAAAAAAATAAAAATAAAAATAAAATAGAAGACAAAAAAACAAACATAAATCAGCGAATAAACGACATTCTGAAGCTACCCCTTCAACTACCAGCTTCCACGACAAGCCCATAGCCTCCTTAAAATCTCCTCGAGTCTTGAGTGGAGTCCGTGTCTCCTTCAAGAGCGCAGAGCGAGTGGACGCGCCCTCGGGACTCGACAGCGGAGGATCCCATGGCCTAGGAGGGAGGGCAGGGAGGCTGTCATGTGGTGTAGTGCCGCCCTTAGGTTCAGCCCAAAGCCCGGGGGGAGCACAAGGTCGGTTCACAGTTAGCCGTTGCGAGGAATTTCTGCCGGTGTGATCAGGAGACTGAAGGACGAGGGTGCTGGTGTTGTGGTGTGGCGCGGCCTTTCTGCTGTCTCCTTTTTTTCATTTTTATTATTATTATCTTTTTTTTTTCTCTCTGTTTTCCTACTTCTATGCTTGTCTCCTATTTCCTTCGCGTTTCTGATTTTGTTTATATTCCGCATCCTCTTCCTTTTCCCCTGCGCCTTTCTCCACTTCGTATCCTCTTGCTTTTTCTGCCTCCTCCTTTTCGTCCTTTTCCCCCTCCCCCTCCCCCTCCCCATTAGCCTTTTCCCCTTTTCGTTCTTCTTTCTCCCCCTTTTCCTCCTCCTTCTTCACCTTTATCTCCTCCTTCTAATCTTCTTCCTCCTAAATATCTGTTCTTTTCCTCTTACGGTCTCCTTGCCTTTTTCCTCTACCTATTTTTAACTTCATCTTTATTTTCGCTTCCGCGATGAGGTTGAAGCTCAAATCAAAGGTAAAGATAGAACGAAGCACTCGCCTCCTCTTCCTTTTCCTTCTCTCCCTTTCCCTCCTCTCCTTTCACATTCTCTCTTTACCTCCTTTCCCGTTTCCTCCTTTCACCTTCTTACGTCTCCCTTTCCCTTTTCTCGCCTTCCTTCCTCTCCCTTTCCTTATTCTTCCGTTCCCGCTTCCCGCGTTCCCTCCTCTCCCTTTCCCTTCTCTCTCTTTCCCTCCTCTCTCTTCCTCGCTTCTCCCTTTCCCTCCTCAACGTCCGTCCTCTCAGCTTCCCTCCTCTACCTTCTTTTCCCAACTCCTTTCTCCAACTTTCTTTCCACTTCATTCTTCGTCTCCAACCTTTCGCCCTCCTCCCCTCGCGTCCTCCGCTTCCCTCCCGTCCACCACCCTTCTCCTCCCGTCTCCCCACTCTTCCCTCCCTCATTCCGAGACCCCCACCCCACCCCTCCAGAGTCTCTCTCTACCTCCCCTCCCCTCCCTTCCCCTCCCCTTCACTAACTACCCTTCCCCTTCCCTCCCTTCTCCACGCCCTTCTCCTACTCCCCTCCCCTTCCCTCCCTTCTCCACGCCCTTCTCCCACTCTCCTCCCCACCCCTTCCCTTCCGTCTACACGCCCTTCTCCCACTCCCCTCCCCACCCCTTCCCTCCCTTCTCCACGCCCTTCTCCCACTCCCCTCCCCACCCCACCCCTTCCCTCCTTTCTCCACGCCCTTCTCCCACTCCCCTTCCCTTCCCTTCCGTCTACACGCCCTTCTCCTACTCCCCTCCCCACCCCTTCCCTCCCTTCTCCACGCCCTTCTCCCACTCCCACTCCCCACCCCACCCCTTCCCTCCCGTCTCCACGCCCTTCCCCCACTCCTTCCCCGCCCTTGCCCCCACCCCCCTCACCTGTCGCTCTCCCCTCCGCCCACAGGCACAGTCGAGACAGCGGCATGGGTCCCGCCCCGACGAGGAAGTGGCCGCGGGCTTGCGAGGCTAAACACTTCCTCCACAGGTGCTCAGAGGTGCTCGAGTCTCCGCTGGAACGAGTTCGGGAGCTTCCGTGCGCGAAATGCGAAATGTGTATGGGGACATCGCGCGCAGACGGGAGACGCGGGAACTGCATGACTCAAGACATACCACGCATATATAGATAGATGGATAGATAGATAGATAGATAGATAGATAGATAGATAGATAGATAGATAGATAGATAGATAGATAGATAGATAGGTAGATAGATAGATATATGTATATATATACATATATATATATATAGATAGATAGATAGATAGATAGATAGATAGATAGATAGATAGATAGATATGACCTGATTGATATCAGCACCTAAAAAAGTCAAATAACTTTTAGTCTTTATGCTAATAATTAGCCGTGGGTCACACTTCCTCACCAACTGCCTTCCTTGCCTCCTGTGCAACGCTCCCCCCCCCTTCCCCCCTTCCCCCTCCCTCCCTCCCCCCTCCTTCCCTCCCTCCCTCCCTTCCCCTTCCCCCTTCCCCCTTCCCCCCTCCCCCCCCCCCTTCCCCCCTCCCTCCCTCTCTCCCCCCTTCCCTCTTCCCCTCCCCCCTTCCCCCCTTCCCCCCTTCCCCCCTTCCCCCCTCCCTCTCCGCCAATGGAACTTCCTGCGGGCGACACATGACGCGCGACATCATCAACATTCTTTACCTTATCAGAAATCTTGGCTTGACAGTTTTTGACGCCACTCCTTCTTTTTCTTTGCTAGGCTGAAGGAATTATCTTCTCTGTTGCTCTTTCTCTCTCTATCTATCTCTCTCTCTTGATCCTTATTTTTATCCATCAATTATCCTCTCTCTCTCTCTCTCCCTCTCTCTCTCTCTCTCTCTCTCTCTCTCTCTCTCTCTCTCTCTCTCTCTCTCTCTCTCTCTCTCTCTCTCTCTCTCTCTCTCTCTCTCTCTCTCTCTCTCTCTCTCTTTCTCTTTCTCTCTTGATCCTTATTTTTATCCATCAGTTATCCACCTATCCATCTATTTCTGTTTCACACTATCCTCCCAATTATCAGCCTGCCTTCACCTATCCTTCCATCCTTTCTCTCCCATCGCTAGCCCTCCCCCCCCCCCCCCCCCCCCCAAAAATCTCTAATCCCCAAAAGATCAAGCACCCCCCCTCCTCCTCCTCCCCACCAACCCCCAAGGGAAAGCCTCAACCCCCTCCATCTCTCCCCCTCCCCCCCAGGTGTGAATTCCAAGAGGTGTTCCCCAACACACGAGACGATCCACACGCGATGCCGCCTCTTCGAAGTGTGTGACCAGGCTGTCGTCCTCTCGGGCGGATGGAGTCGTGACCTCTCGCCGGAGGTCACGAGAGACAACGTCAAACTCGCCTACAACATGTTGCGTCACAATGGATTCCACAAGGGCAATATCAAGATTTTCTATGCCAATGGAGCTAAGAAGGATGCAGGTAGGTGCTCTTTTTGTTTGTTTGGTGTTTTTGTTTGTGTCTTGGTGTGTGTGTTTGTTTGTCTTTGTTTCTTGATTAATGTGTTTGTTTTTTGTTTGTCTTTGTTTCTTGATGTGTGTGTTTGTTTGTCTTTGTTTCTTGATGTGTTTGTTTGTTTGTTTGTCCTTGTTTCTTTATGTGTTTGTTTGTCTTTGTGTCTTAATCAATGTGTCTGTTTGTCTTTGTTTCTTGATCTGTCTGTTTGTCTTTGTTTCTTGATGTGTTTGTTTGTCTTTGTTTCTTGATGTGTTTGTTTGTTTGTCTTTGTTTCTTGATGTGTTTGTTTGTTTCTTAATGTGTGTAATAAGAGTGGGCGTGTCTGTTAAGTTGTGTGTGTAAATGTGTGTGTTAATATGTGTGTTAATGTGTGTCTGTGTGTGTTAATGTGCGTGTGTGTGTGTCGGTGAGTGTACATGGATGTGAGTGTGTTTACACGAATGAGATTGCATTCCATAACCAAAAATTATAGCAAAACCCGAGGGCAACACACACGCTGTTTACCAGTTTTCATTATCTTTAATCATATATATTTTTCCTCTCAACATTCGCACCTGTTTTCTCTTTACTCCCTCTCCATTTATTATTTTCTCCAAGTCCCATTCTCGTCTTCCAATCTTCCAATCACGTCACACACAACCATTATCAAAAAAAAAAAAAGATATCAATCATAATTACTCCAATACCAAATTACCATTAACAAATTGCAAGCATCATTATCATAACAAATTAACTCATTCCCTCATTCCTGTACCCTATCAGCTGATTATGTTAATCCTAAATATACTTCCACCTCTTCAACATGTCCCCGAAGATGAAGAGGCAGATATGTCGTTCTAGGAAGTCATAATGTTGGTTCCTTCTTGAACGTCTTGGAATTAGTTCTCAGAACCTTTTTTCTTTCTTTTTTTCTTCTTCGTAATATTCATCTTTTCTGATTCGTTTCTTGTTATCTTTGGTATATATTTATCGCTAACGTTTGTAGTTAGTGGTGTGATTATTAGTTATTTGTCTATCATTTTCTACTATTATTTTTTTCATTATTATCATCATTATCATCTTTTCATTATCATCATCTTGGTGTTAAAATCAGTCACATCTCTAATGATAATGCGATTTTGGGTTCATTAGTTGCTGCATTTTTTTTCTTTCTTTTTTATTTTTTCTTTTCTCTCTTTCTCTCTCTCTCTCTCTCTCTCTCTCTCTCTCTCTCTCTCTCTCTCTCTCTTCCCTCTCTCTCTCTCTCTCTCTCTCTTTTTCTCTCTCTCTCTCTCTCTCTCTCTCTCTCTCTCTCTCTCTCTCTCTCTCTCTCTCCCTCTCTCTCTCTCTCTCTCTCCCTTCTCTCTCTCCTCTCTCTCTCTCTCTCTCTCTCTCTCTCTCTCTCTCTCTCTCTCTCTCTCTCTCTCTCTCTCTCTCTCTCTCTCTCTCTCTCTTTCTTTCTCTCCCTCTCACTATCTCTCCTCTCTCTCTCTGCCACTCGCTCTTTTCTCTCTCTCTCCCTCTCTCTCACTCGCTCTTTCTCTCAATATCTATCAATCTCTTCCAAATGCTCCGTATCTCTTCGTCGCATTCCTAAATGTTTCGTCCTCGCTCTCCCGCACTTCCTCCGCGTTAATCAAACTCCCTTGTCATGAATGAATTGCACCGAGCGAGACAAACCAATCAAAGCTGACATTTTAGACAGCAAACGCAAGACTGTCTGCGGTGTCCAGACTATATACTCTGGGTCACATGACACCTGGAGTGTTGTGATACAATCGCAGGTGTGACTGACATATACATGTTGTCTTTTTCTTTCGTTCTTTCTTTCTTTCTTTCTTTCTGTCCCTCTCTCTGTCTCTTCTCTCTGTCTATCTATCTATCTATCTATCTATATTTCTATCTATCTATCATTTTTTTCATATTCTTTCACACACACACTAACACACACACACACACACACACACAAACACAGACACACATACACAACCACACACACAAACACACACACACACACACACAAACACAAACACACACACAAACACACACACACATACAAACACACACACAAACAAACAAATATACACACACAGACACACACACTCTCACACACGCGCGCACACACAACCTCACTCCCACGCTTTGGTTACGAAATCGACAAAACATCGACTTTCCTAGAAGATTTCGACCCACGGGCTTGAGCAAGTTATTCTCCGAAGTTCCAGGTCGAATTTCCCGCCATGCCTCGACAGAGAGAATGTACTTCTAAAATTCCATTTCCTTCGTGAAAGTCGAGTTTCTGGCCGTAATCCATTTCCAGGAAATCTCTCTCTTCCTACGATGGTATCTGTTTGTGTGACTTAGCTCCTTCTGTTGTTTGATTCTGTTAGGATATTCTGATTTTTGGGTTTGGTTCCAGGTCGATTGGTCGGAAAAGACTACAACTGAAAATGGGATATTTGATTATTTACCGGCAGATCGTCACAACTATGTATAACACTCCCAGATCAAGGCTGTAAGCTTTTAGTTTAAGTCGATGACGTTGTTAGTGTCAGAAGTACTTGTGATTGGCTAATAGATAAGTTCTTCCTTTGGGAAACGATGATCCATGTAGAATAATTTGTAAAGATAACAAGAAACGGAAGGCAATGGTAACAAATGACTATGCCGAAGGCCTTTCTGCCCTTATGCTTCATCAGGGTATGCCCCATTGAAGCATTAAAGGGAAAAGCCTTCAGCATAATCAAGGTTTTCCTTACTTATACCTTCATTGTAATGTTTGCGTCTCAGATAGCAGCAGATCAGAAGCTGAGAGATCTTTCTAGAATCAATGTGTAGTTTACATGACAGTGATACATGTATGTTTTAGTTATGCTAGAAAGTAAGGTCACGGATTTGTAGTAACTTATTTGTTACTTCCTTTGGATAGGGTTTTATTTTAGCCCGTTCTATACGGCGTAGACCTGGTCTAAATAGTAATAAATAGTCTAATAATTATCACAGTCGACCTGTGTTTTCCGCTGCAAGTGTCGATTACGAATTTACTTCATTCGGTGTTTTTTTTTTTAATCTTTTCTAGACCCTTCACTATTATTGTCATGGGAAAAAAATGAGAACCCTCAGTGACATATACGGCTTCTCTCGTTGAGATCTTGGCTTCCACGAAGAAGTTGGTTTATAGACAATTCATTGTGTGTTCTGCTCCATTGTTTTTCTTCTCCGGATGCTGCACTGCTCACCAGGCTTCAAGAACCTCCGCGCTTTATTCCACACGAATGTGACTTGTCTTCTGCCTTTGCGTAAGGGATTCTTCAACAGGTTCTATCAAGGATTTAAGAGATTCATGTGTTTTTGCCTCTCAGATACCTCCCTTGTGTCCAAATACCCCCGATAACTGATCAATTTAGAATGTGTTAAGTGAAATTTTTATTCGCAAAAAAAAGTGAGAAACCGGTTCTCTTGCAGAGCTATGGTGTCCCTGGCTATTGCAAAATACTTAAACGTGCATGTGGTGTTCTTAGATTGAAATAAATGGTACCATATGACAACTAAACTAGGTATCCGATGAATCGCTATTCTAACGATGAATCAATTGAAGTGATAAAGATGGAAAGGATGCACACTGACAAAAAGATCAGAGTCAGACTTTGCGAGTTTTCTGTAGTAAGAAACATTGAGGTAAAATTGATGTGTTTACAAGGAGCACTGCAAGAGTCCCATTGTCGCGTCGGTATTAAAAATTGCTACTTGCAGCCATTAGGTCTAAAATGGTTTGTCGTCCAATAATAGTTTCGGAATCTCTCTCCCT
>BOPN01000430.1:359427-361927 GCA_017312705.2 Penaeus japonicus | reverse complement strand
GAGAGAGCGAGAGAGAGAAAGAGAGAGAGAGCGAGAGCTCCACAAAGACCTCACCGCCCTCGTTTCCTTCCCCAGACATCCCTCAGCGCCGTCCGCCTGTCCACGCCAGCAGCCTTCGACGGCTCCGGCGGGGAACTACGAAAAACCATCTTCGGGGCGCCGTGCGACGTCTCGCCGCCCTTCTCGTGGCGTGAGCTCCACCACAGCTACTTGGGCTGCCAGAACACGCCCACGGCGATCTGGCTGCGCGCCGGGGCCTCGAACTTCTCGCCGCCGGACCTAAGGGACATCATCGACGAGTTCTTCCCACCGCAGACGGGGGAGAGGTCCGCCAGTGAGCAGTGAGGGCGGAGGCTGAGATCGACTTCTTCCTCTTGCGGGGAGAGAAGAGGAAGAGGCACTTGAGTCGAGGGGAGGGAGGGTTAAGGAGGGGAGGGTGGGTGGGTGGGTTGAGGAGGGGAGGGGAGGGTGGGTGGGAGAGGGGTAAGGGTGGGAGAGAGGTAAGGAGGTGAGGGAGGGTGGGAGAGGAGTAAGGAGGGGAGGGAGGGTAGGGAGAGGGAGGGTAGGGTAGGGAGGGTGGGAGATGAGGGGTAATGAGGGGAGGGAGGGTGGGAGAGGAGGGTGGGTGGGTGGGAGAGGGGTAAGGAGGATAGGGTAGGGAAGGTGGGAGGGAGAGGAGGGTTGAGGAGGGGAGGGTGGGTGGGTGGGAGAGGATTAAGGAGGGGAGGGCAGGGAGGGCGGGAGAAGGGTAAGGAAAGGAGGAAGAGAGAGAGGTAAAGAGGTGAGGGAGGGAGGGAGAGGATTAAGAAGGGGAAAGGAGAAAGTGAAGAAGGGAAGAAAGACGAGTTGAAGAAGTGTGAGTATCAAGAATTATCTTTTTTCCCATCAGTGACCGAGGATGATTCCACCCAAAAAAGAGACAACCATAACCAAAAATAATTATCATAATACAAAAAAAAAGTTTCGCTTGGTACAACGGTGGATAATCATACGGTGAAGTCGATTACGAAAATTGTCTGTCCGATTCAAGAGTAAACTCAATATTACATAAAAAAGTAACAAGTAATCAAGTGAAGATCTGAAAATGGTATTAAAACGAAGGTGAATAGCGTCTGACAATGTCCGGGTTATAAGGCATTAGATCCCAAAGAGCCTCTGGGACAACTTTCGAAAAACTGGAGAGTCGCGATGCACGAATCTGCTCCTGTGCAAGGAGGGAGGGGGGGGGGGGGTAAACCGGCACAACAATTCAAAGTTTTGTTGAGCAATCTCCTTGTCTAGATTTTAAAAAGAAAAAAAAGATATTAAAAAAAAATAGCCCTCATTATTATGAGGACTTTTCCTCTCTCATACGCACGTGTCCTCTTTCTCAAATATACATTCATGTGTCCTTTTCACAGAGACACAGATGGAGTGTGGACAATTTATGCGTAGACACACATGAGGAAAAGAGACCGCACAAAATCGCGCATATGCGAAAATAAATATTTGACTTTCTATGCATGTTGACAGCGTCATAACACAGGTACACACACAGATTTGTCCCCACATACATACAGTCACACGTATTAACACGTACACACAAACATATTTACACGTACGCGCATACACACATATATTTGTCTTTAAAAATCCTTTTCCTATAAATGAAACGATGGATTTCCTCAGCCATTAATATAGAGACATAACAAAAACACAAAACAAACAACAAACACTTATGTGCAACCATTGCACATGTTGGTTCATCTCTCGTTACGGTTCGCTTAAGGTTCCTGCAATCTCATTGTCATTTTAGAGACTTTTCTGTCATTGACATGTCTTATTCATAGACTTTACTCTGCGTACGTGATGTGTGCAGGAAGAAGATTTAATATTAACCGCATAAAGGAATAATCAAAGTAAATGATAAATAAATTTATTATATAACTATATACAGTAATTGATATTTTATATATATATATATATATATATATATATATATATATATATATGTATGTATGTATATATACACATGTATACATGTATATATGTATATGTATATATATATATATATATATATATATATATATATATATATATATATATATATATATATATATATATATACATATATATATATATATATATATATATATATATATATATATATATATATATATATATATATGTATATATGATATGTATGTGTATATATACATATATATATATATATATATATATATATATATATATATATATATATATATATATGTATATATATATATATACATATGCATATGTATATACATATATATATATATATATATATATATATGTATATATATATACATATGCATATGCATATACATATATATATACATATATATATATATATATATATATATATATATATATATATGTATTTATAAATAAGTACTGTACATGCATGTATGTATGTATATGTAGCTTGTATCTATGTGTGTCTGGGTCTGCATGTGCACAAGCCACTTTGTAAAACTTG
>BOPN01000430.1:329427-341927 GCA_017312705.2 Penaeus japonicus | reverse complement strand
TATGTATACCTCGGGCAGCTCAAGACGAGACTTCTGCGAAGTCGAGATAAAGCGGCGAATCAGGCTAGGTTGGAGTGCCTTCGGTACACATAGTAATATATTACCAAGTCGTCTGCCACTCTGCCTAAAGAGAAAGATTTTTGACCAATGTGTCCTCCCCGTCATAAAATGTGGGTCAGAAACATGGACTACGACCAAGGCACTCGAGAGGAAATTAGTACGTGCTCAAAGAGGAATGGAAAGGCTTATGCTAGGAGTTAGCTTAAGAGACAAAAAAAGAGCCACATGGATGAGGCAACAAACAAAAGTAGAGGATATACTCAAGAGCATTAAAAAGAAAAAGTGGCAGTGGGCTGGGGATATATATATCGGACACAGGACAACAGGTGGACAAAGAAAACAACAGAATGGGAAGTACACGATACAATGAGACCAAGGGAAAGACCAATGACTAAATGGCGGGATGAAATAGTGAATTTGCAGGAGTAAACTGGAATATACACATATATACACATATACACACTCACATATACAAATATACATATATACATATATAATGTATATATATATATATATATATATATATATATATATATATATATATATATATATGTGTGTGTGTGTGTGTGTGTGTGTGTGTGTGTGTGTGTGTGTGTGTGTGTGTGTGTGTGTGTGTGTGTGTAAGATACATGCATTTATACATGTGTTCGTGTAGTGTTGGTGATTATTCGTATTCTTTCTCACTTTCACTCAAATCAAAATAGAAAAGAAAAATGGTCCTATATACATTCGAACCACTTTCCTCGCTCATCTTTTCAGGATTGGTTTCCAAAAGGCTATTTCTGTGGGAATCTGTGCATCTATCAACTTTCTTGGTCACAGGTTCTGTTATTCCTAATTCATGTGATAAAATTTATTTTCCAATTTTTATCACAAATATTTCCCCACCTTTATGCAGAGGTATATTTACATATTGGATCTTAAATTTTATAGTTTTTTCCTGATTTCTTTTTCATTAACAAATATCATTATCATTTGTAAGATAAACGCTGGTTATGGTGACTATTTGGGTATTTATTGTTGCAATAAATATAAGCATGATTATTAGGTTAATGAGAATTGTTTTATAAGTATATATGCATGGGCATATGCGCAATATCATTGTTATTACTGCCACTGTTAGCAGTATTGGTAATACCAACGGTATATGTTAATTTGATTATAATTAACACAGCCATTCATGACCTGATTTCACCAACACTTGTTTCAACAGACTCAAAAATAAGCCTTTTTTTTCTTTTAGGTAAACGGTGAGGAGGATACAGGACTTTTTCAGACATTTCAGACATACTGATATATCATTGGGCATTGATTGGCGGACGTATTTTAAGAGCGTACTTCCCATTGGCTGGTCGGGATAATGACAATTCTTTAGTCCGAGTTAAAACTTTCTTGAACCAGGATGCTGTGGGATGACTACAATGACTCTTGCACCCGGTTCCAGGCGTATTCAACTCCAAAAGGATCGGACAAGTTCTCTATTCACTCATGTTGGGAGGAACCTTATGGGCGGGAGGTGTAAAATTTGTTAATAGCCCAAATTAATTTGCTCATTACACTTCTCATGTGACAATGATTATTATTTGGCAAATACATTGACACAGTTCTAGCCACTCAACTTTGTTTGACAAGTATGGTTGCAAGCATTGTTTATGCTCATGTTCACCAATTATTTTTTGCATCATACATTTGCTGTGCTATATATATACGGAATATATAGCACCCACATTAAACAATAGCCTGCTCACAAGGTTTCCCAAAGGCTACATTTCCTTGCCGGGAATCAAGAATTATTTTTCTGAAGGATTGTTAAACATTTGATTACTAAAACTTTATATCTTGTCTACTGTATTACCAAACAATCTGACTGTATCACATCATACACTGAAAGCGTTGTGAATGTAACCAAGAATGAGGATGGTGGGAAGTAGAACAGTCAAGAATTTAGTAGATTATACTTACTATTTATTTGTAAAATCGAAAGTGACTAGATAAGGGTATTGGTTAAGATAAACAAGTAAAAACCATACCATTTGTAATCAATGAGAAGGATTGCATTTCACTCTGAATGCAAACTTGATTCTTTCCATTAGAAATTTACAACCACAACCGATTCCCTCATATGCAAAAATAAAGTTTGGAAAGATCAGATAAGGTTGGAGATGCAAGAGAATATGTATTACAGACAAACATATTGCTCCCATCATATATCAAACAATGAATCTTCATATACAAGGTTTTAGTAGTTTAAACTAACAGGAAAGACTTATTTCAAATTTATTGAAAAAATAAATATAAATATATTCATTATAAAAACATTTTGAAGCTGTGCTTGCCAAGTCCGAACAATTCCTTCATCTTGACGAAGGAAGCTGCACTGGATCTGAAAAAGTAATAAAACTTATTAAAATGCTTATACTCCACTACTTATTACTATTCTATTGACAAGTCTTCCTTTTCTCCTTTAACATATTTGGATTTCTTGCAATATTTACTTAATTTGAGGAAGATTTTTTTTTTCAACACTTGACAAGTTAAAAGAATTCAATAGATGGTAGAAAGTCATGCACAGTTCAGGCATCTACACAATCTTATCATTAAGCATCTTATTCTGGACATCACTAGTTACACCAGAAGTTTCATTGGAGAAGCTTAGATTTTAATCATAGACCTCATGATTGACAGGCAACAAAGTTTTTTCTCCCCGAATACTTCAAACATTTTAAAAAAGGTAAAAATTAGTGGGTGAATAAAATATCCAGCACTGAAATATCTAGCCTTCATACTGTAACCTTAAATGTAAACCGTTCCTATCATCGTGATTTTCTTCAATATGCTATGTCTAATGGAATATTTCATTCCCTAACTCAATTATAAATCCACTCTTCATTTTTGTTTATCCACAATTTCCTTCATATTTAAGAGACATTCCACATTTGACCACATTTTCACAAATCTTTTAAAAGGTAATTACAAAAGTGGTTTGAGAGCATCATGTATCCAAAATGAATCAAGTTTTACTAGAATCTGAACCCTAGCGGCCTTCATCAAACGCTTTCTGTGTCCTTCACTCCTTTCTTTTTTTTCCATATCAATTGCATTCTACAAACTTGGAATAAATCTTAGAAATCTTTTTAGGACAAAACTCAAACCACACAAAAAGCTAAGAAAGGTGAAAGGAGAAAAAAAATTTCCTATAAAAGCAGACCAATGAAGTGGGAAATTTTTCTTCCTCTATCAATTCTTATTATCAAGACTAAATACTGTCAGAAATGTTACTCCAAATAAACTACAGAAGTTAACTTGGATAGGAAACTTCCTTTTCTTTACCATTATCAACTATGCCAAAACAAAGTAGTTGCAAATGGCATCAGTGTGATGATGGAAGGTGCTTGCATTAGCAGATACCAGTGGCCCACAAATAACATTCTTTTATCCTGTCTGAAAAATTAGTCAAAATAAAACTACGAAGTTCATTCAGGTACAAGTCTTCTCTTTTAAGTACCATTGACCTTTAAGTTGAGAAAAACAAGACGAGGATGATGGTAATGATAGTAAAATGTAATTATGCAAAATTAGTATTACATAATGACAATTGTGTCAGCCATTTGAGTCCTATTTTCCTCTTTAAAATCTGACAACCATACTCTCAAACAAAAGAGGGAGGCTAAGATGAAGGGTTAACCAAGGTATGTAGCATTGTGGATACAGAAAAGTCGAAAATTTACTGGTTTTCTACAAAGGACAGGTAAATTCAGTACCTTTTATAAACACTATGAAAATTAGGGGGAAATCAAGTATGAAGCCATCATCATGTCAAGTGCTAAAATATTTTACTAATTATTTCTTGTTAAAGAAAATCACTATGCCGGAACAATTTTCATACAAGATTTTGTTCATACAAAATATTAAGTTTTCAGCATTACTTATAAACTTCACAGAACATGGTCTTTCCTTGAACACATTTAATTCCTGCAAGCTTTCTCTTCTTTTTTCTAATACACTATTTAAAAGATTAGAATTTTTGTAAAGGTGAAGACATACCTGAATACTATTCTGAAGGCACATCAATCTTCCTGCAACGTTTCATCTCTGGAAAAAGAGGAATTAAGATAAATGTAAAGCATGTATCAAGTACTTTTATCAATCATATAGAGATTCTCTATAAAATTAATACATGTCTTAAGACAATGTGTCCAAATCAGCTAAAGAGTTAATTTGGAGTGCAGTCTCAACTTTTTCTGCCATCGACTGTTACATCGAGCCAAGCAAGTTGAGAAAGACGTCTTTGAATGATGGCATTTTTTACTCGTTTCAAACGTGCCATGTTGTAAAATCACATTTTACACCTTTTGTCAACTGTGTGTGCCATTTCACCTGCTTACAGAGCCTATCCTAGTTTACTTATCAGATTTTGTGATTCAAATACAATACAAAAGAAGCAAGATGAAAAGAAAAAGAAAAAGAAAAAAAAATATTACATAGATTACCCTAGCTTTACTTTCTAATAAATCGGCTCTAGCTTTACTATCTAATAAATCAGAAATGATGAGAATTACCTTTATATCAACCTCTCCATATAGGTAACCAATTAACCAGGCCTCTGAACTTCATATTGGACTGGACAGTATACTACTTCTGCTATACTCCACTTCTGAAAAATGGGAAACTGTTCAGTAATGAAGAACACTTTTAATACGTACGAATGGAATCACTTTCAACTGTCTGAAAATCTTAGTCCAAATAAGCTACTAGAGTTCATTTAGGTGGTTATTTTCCATTCATTTACCATTCTTTACTCTGCCTATCCATGCAAGTTGAAAGAGGCATTGTAAGAATGGTACAAAGATGTAGCTACCAGCAAAGTTTAAATTAAAGGTATTGTAAAAGCCATTTGATCAGCTCATGGTTCATACTAAATTTTAACTTTCAATTTCCTTCTGAATAACTATAAAAATTCCCTAGAACCAAACACGAGACATGCTTCATACTATACAAAAAGGGAAAGTATTTTTGTTCGCAGCCATTACCTTATCCCTTTAACTATTCACACATACCTGATTTCTATTCTGATGGTCATAAATCCTTCGCATGCTTCAATTCTGAAAGAGAGAGAAACTATTAACATGTAACATGTATAGCAAAAATTCAAATAATAATACCAATCATACAGCATTTTGAAAATCATTATCTGTCTTAAGGCAAGTCCAAATGAACTACATAGTTTATTTGGAGTGCAGTCTTAACTTTTTCTGCCATCGACTGTTACGCCAAACCAAGCCAAGTTGAGAAAGACGTCTTTGAATGATGGTATCTTAAAGGATTGTACAAATGTAATGTCATCTGCTAACAAATAATCGTATTTCATATATATATATATATATTTTTTTTTTTTTTTTTTTTTTTTTTTTTTTTTTGATACTTCATTTTTCTTCTATGATCTATGAAAATTTAGAATCAGCCATATGACAACTATAGAAGTTTTAATATATCTAATTAGACATTGGCTAGTAACAAATGCACAATTTACATACAAGATTACATTCCATAAAATTTTGAAAAAGTGCTTTGCTAATAAACTGCAGCAGCTTTTAACTGCTTTACTGTGAATACTTATTTGCAAGCTTTCCCCCTCTTCTTTAGTGTAAACTAATCCAATGAATGCTACACACAAGAGGCTATCTTAGTAATTCTTTTTTCAAATATTATTAAGACTTTGGATGAGCAAGCAAGATCGAATTATTATCATGTCCATTATTGAAATATTTCACAAAGCAATGAAGAAAATTTCTTAAACATTAGTTACAAAGTTTTTACAATCTATTTTGTTATTGGCTGTGCTAATAATAATAAATTATAACCATACTTTTAATTAATTTTAGTTGTCTTTAAGAAAACGGTTATTGGATACATCAGCAATTTTTAATGTTCACAACACAATGAAGAAAATCTGTATCAAAGAAAACAAAGCTACACTATCATTATATATATCTAAAGAGAAAACTATCCTGTACATTTAATAATAGTTGAAACTTACCTTAATTCTACAAAACTTCGTAAGAGGCGATTCTTGCACTTTCTTCATCTGATAAAGAAAAAGAAAAAAATGTAAACATATAAAGCAGAACTATACTAAGCAGATATAATGCAATCATACATTTTCTTGTCTGAAATTCTTAGTCCAAATAAACTATAAACAGTTCATTCGGGTGGATATTTTCCTTCTCTCTACCATCGATTCTTATGCCAAGCCAAAAAGCTGGGAAAGGCATCTTTATATCATGGTATATTATATCTTTTCTACTATTCAAATACAGTTGTCTTACACAATCAAGCAATATATCAGAAAATATAGATAACTATATTACCTTTCTAATATCTCTTTAGAGGCAACCAGCTAAATTCTACAAGATTTCATAGCAGTTTCTTGCGCTCATGTCATCTGAAAAGAAAGAAAAAAAATATATATATATATATGACACACAAAACAACTATACTAAGCAGATTTATTCTAATTATATTCATTTTCTTGTCTGAAAATCTTAGTCCAAATAAACTACAGACAGTTCATTCGGGTGGATATTTTCCTTCTCTCTACCATCAACTCTTATGCCAAGCCCACAAACTGAGAAGGGCATATTCATATCATGGTACATAAATCTTTTCAACCATCAAATACAGCTTAGTCTTACATCTACCATAAAATAAATCCAAAATATTGTGAACCTTACCTTTTGAATACCTTTCCTTTAGAGGTAACCAGTTTAGCCCACTGCTGACGTGGTCTAATCGCTGGGATATTTCAAACGCGCAACTTGAACGCCTCGGGCTAATCACCTGCTCTGGCTGCGGCCAAGCGCTCCTCGCCCGATCACCTGGCGTTCTGGCCAGAAGGACAGCTATGACAAAATCTCTCTTCCACGGTGGCTGGTCCTACCACCAATACGTGATATCTTGCCACCCAGCGTTAACGGGTTGTATTCAAGATTTCAAAATGGATTCTTATATTTGTATCATCTGAAAGAGAAAGAATATATATAAACAGTGAAAAAAATATATAAAAGGGGAAAGTATAATCAGCAGATATTCTAATAGTATTCATTTCCTTGTCTGAAATTTTTAGTCCAAATAAACTACAGACAGTTCATTCGGGTGGATATTTTCCTTTTCTCTACCATCGACTCTTATGCCAAGCCAACAAGTTGAGAAGGGCATCTTTATAATCATGGTACATACATCTTTTCAACTATTCAATATAGCCTAGTCTTACAATACAACACAGTGAATCAAAAATGTCGAGAATAATCTTACCTTTATAATACTCTCTCTTAAGAGGAAGTTTAACCTGTTGCCTACGGGGCTGTTTGGGTTCCAAATGGTCTAATTGCTGGGATATTAATAATGCCTAAGTCGAATGCACCCGGCAGCTGGTCCTGCCACCATTCAATATCTTGTTACCCAGCTTTAATGGGTAAAGTCTCCTAGATTTCAAAATGGATTCTTGTATTTATTTCATCTGAAAGAAAAATTATACATATAGAAAAAACTACATAAATAGAAAGTATAATAAGTAGATTTTCTAATTATATTCATTTCCTTGTCTGAAATTTTTAGTCCAAATGAACTACACACAGTTCATTCGGGTGGATATTTTCCTTCTCTCTACCATCGATTCTTATGCCAAGCCAAAAATTGAGAAGGGCATATTCATATCATGGTACATAAATCTTTCCTACTATTCAATTGTATTCTTACTTTATTTTCCAATAAATAAAAAATATTACGAAGCATATTACATTCTCAATACCTTTTTTTAAGAGGAAACCAGCTACTTCCAATATCAAATTCTTCTTCGATTTCAAATATCATACTTCTGCCACACTTTACATCTGGAAAAGAGAAACAATTGAGAAACAAGAATAGCATTTTTCGTATTTTGTTATTCACTTATCTCAAAAGCAATTTCATCCAACTGTCTGAAAATCTAAAACCAAGTAAACCAACTTTATTTAGGCAGGTATTTACCTTTAACATTGTTATGCAAAGCCAATCAAGTCGAGGAAGATTTTGAAATGCTATAAAAGTACTGTTGCCAGCAAAAAAATCATTTTAAACCAGGGGCACTGGGCAGCAAATCATTAATTTGGTAACACAGCATTTCTTATGAAGGGGCTGCTCAAGGAGTTTCAATGTACAGCATATTGTTGAAAGCCATACTCCCCCTGAACAGTAATAACCTGGAAAACACTAAAGATCAATATAGGTTCCTAATAAGCGTTGTAATTTCATCTTTAGGCAAGTATTTCAGGTTAGATCAATTTACTATCACCCCTAAAGGACGCATTATCTTCAGATCTGATGCAGCAATGCACAATCTCTATCAACTCGTGTTCAATAAATAGAACTTACTGCTAAAAAAATAATAATGATACTAGCAACAATGTTAATTAGTAAATATATAAAAGTTGTATTTTTGAGAGTAATAATTTTCTGGCTTCCTGAGCCTGACCAAATTTAGTGTGCAAGTCCTTTAGGGGGTTAAAATTGCAGGCACTTACTTGTATTCCCGTGGTAAAACTGGATATTCTGGCTAGCTTCTGTTACTACATACAAGACTGAACAATTGAACTATAGAAAGACTATTACTCAACACCAATAAATCACCTGATCTTTGGACTCCCACCTTTCAAGTGGGGGGGGAAAAAAGTTACTATTTTCATGTTATGTTCCAACATAAAACAAGCTTGACAGCATTAAAATGAAAAGCTAAAGGAAATTACCAATACTAAATCATCAAATTCATTTCCTTGTTATAAAGTATATCTAGATCAATTGTCTATCACTGAAATATAAAAAATGAGAGAAATCTTATAACAGAAGGAGGGGGGGGAAAAAAAAAAAATCAAATTAAACTATAATATTTATTACAGCTGACCAATTACAGACGCCTACCACGGCGACCACCCTTCCTGCGTGTGCTGTCAGAGGGAACTGGTGTGACATCCTGAAAATGAAGGTCATTATTAACACCACAAACATCTCAAAATAACAACAGAACTTTTTCTACTTTACAGCCAACTGATCTCATTCAAATGTCAATTTCATTCATGAACATCTGGAATAAAGAAAAAAAAAAAAAAAAAAAAAAAAAAAATGAAGACAGCATCCTATATAGTCAAATTCACAAGTATAAACTTACTTCAATACGGCCGATCTTCATGCCAGAACGGGCAAGGGCACGGAGGGCAGACTGGCCACCTGGGCCTGGGGTCTTGGTCTTGTTGCCTCCAGTGGCTCGGATCTTTACGTGCAGAGCATTGATGCCCAGTGACTTGCACTTCTCGGAAACGTCCTAGAAGATATTATAATCCAGCATGAATATCTACTTTTCTTACCATAGCTTCATTGGAATTAAAATGGGATTTCTTTAAAAGCCTATCTCTCTAGTGTGTAGAAACATAAGTACAGGTCTCCACTTAACAATAATGCAACTTGTATTGTATGAGCAAACTATTTAATGGTCTAGTGCTTGAAGACTTACTTGGGCGGCCAACATAGCGGCGTAGGGGGAGGACTCGTCACGATCGGCCTTCACCTTCTGACCACCAGTGATACGGACAATGGTTTCACGGCCAGACAGATCAGTCACGTGCACAAAGGTGTCATTGTAGCTAGCGTAGATGTGGCACACTGCGAACACATTCTCTCCTTCCCTAACTTGAGGTCCCAGGGAAACGTGGACCTCCTCCTTTTGAACTTTTCCTTTACGGGGAGCCATTGCTTACCTGCAAAAATCGCACTGTTAGAATAAAAACCTAGTATGTCTGACTACTCTTTCATGGTCAGCGCTTAAAAACTTAAACAAAACAATAAGTAGACATATGCAAATCTAAATTTTATTTCCAATAAAATTTGTTTCAAGTGCTCGATTTGATCATTTACATCCACTAGCCGCAGAGCACGCAATTTCTCCTCCAGTTTTGAGACACCATGGACGTGCCAATTCTTCTGCATGGACACACACCTTCCATAGGAATATTTGACAGAATATTTTTTCATTTTCTTGTTACACTCAGCATCTGCTAAAACAAAGTTTAGCATTGCCGTACATGGTCACTTGCTCAGCACCATTGTTCACAACTGTGAGGCGAGTATCGCGTGACTTAGCCGATGGCTAATGGGGGTAAAGCACTAGTCTGACTGCGCACATCCAAAAATTGCAGCAAAGATTGATGGAAAATATGCTAGTGTGACAGCACCTCAAAGGCGATGTGTGTGGGTTGTCCTTGGTCAGTCTACTATTTTATTCATGAGAAATACAGTGACCACAATGCACGGTGGGAAATATGCTACCCTCAAGGATTACTGCATCATATGAAAAACTAAAACTGTGGGTAGCCTACAAGGCTTGACCTACAGCATGAGCAGCTCAGGTGTGGCAAGATGGTTAAGACCAGGAGACAGGAAGCAATAGTGTAGCAGAGGTATGAGGTAACAACCATCTCAGTGCACCAAGTGAATAGGGAGGCTGCAGGGAGTGCAACCCATGCAGTTTTATTTATGATTAGTTAAAGGCATATGTTTCTGCATTTACTTTGATATTTCATAGTGTCCCCTAATATCAGGGCAAAATAGTAGGGTATAGGAGTCAAATGGTGGTTTAATATCTACTAGACATGAATAGATTAGAACAAAAGGATTCCATCAATACCACACTTTTATTGTGGATGGTTTTTGACTAGCAAATACCATTCACATTTGTGATTCAAATTTTATCACAACTTCTACCATATACCTTGGTGGTGGTCGTGATGAATTTTTTAAAAGTTTTACCTTATATTTAATATTTACTTGCCAAAATTTCATGAAGAAAGAAGGGTAAAAAGTGCAATTTCCAGTAGTGAATTTTTCACAACACATGGCTGGACAATAGCAATACTGAGACCAAGTTGTTTCCATATGCTTGAGCTTTCTACTATGAATGTGAAAAATTATATTGGTCAAATCAGTGATTAAAAATGTGTGATTGGGCTTCTGTTGGTTGCAACACTTTAGTGTGTAAAATAAACAAGGAAAATCAGGAGACCAGGATTAATCATCCATTAACCATGTAATTATTGGGGGTCTGTGCCAGGACACAAAGCAATATTGTTTTAAGTTGAAATATGGAACAAACCCTATTAGCAATCGTGAAAGAAAACGTGCGTCATCAATCCATTGTTAACCATAATTGTTGGAAGCCCCTGACTACCTAGGAGAATAGATTTAACAAATCATATGATATATTGATATATATACCCTATTAACCTATTCATGCCGGGGCCTTTGCGGCTTTGCGCGGTCGCAATACCGGGGTTCTCGAACGCATAAGCCTAACGCCTCGAGATTCTTGGGCACACAAGCCGCGAGCCTGGGTTGCCCACTCGCTCTACCCGAGCGCGTGGCTTCCCCTCATAGCTCGTCCAGGGCGTCTGACGCGAAAACCACAATACGTGCTATCACGTCAACCGGCGTGAATGGGTTAATCAGAATTGGAAGACTTAACCAACGGTGATGGTGCACGCAGTAACGAAACTGGTAGTCAAACCATGCGGTCTAAGATGCCAAGAGCAATGGCTAAAATACAGAGGGATGGGGAAAATGTTTTCTCCATCCTCTGGGCAGCGCAGACTACCCTAAAATATTTTTTCCATAAATCAGTCAAACAATGGTCCAAAGTGTAGCACCGAAGCTAGAGTTGTTATAGCCATAATACTTCACGACTGTGTACGCACTTCAATTGTGAGCAGATGCCAATCTCACATCAAATATACACTGAAGCCGGCGATACGCACTTGTTACCATGTCGCATAGACATTACACCTGTTAAAAGGTGCCACACTAAAGAATGAAAACACTATATATCCAGGGTTATTTGGCTACAGGCATCTTCAAGATCCTCAAGCCAAGAGATATGCATCCATTTCTACTGGCCTGTAAGGTTAAAGTCTAGGGGATTAAGTGGCAGAGCCTCCAATAGGTATACATCTCACAAGTAGGGGGGGATCAGGGGTGGAAACACAGAGGGTTTGATGAGGTTGCTTGGTTAGAATGAGCATTTCCTTGGTGCGAACACTGGTATGCATTCCCATAAATTCTCTAAAACACAGGCATTTCATCAAGTAGTTTCTGTAACCAATTTACATTTTTTCTTCAAATTATGGGTTTATACTTATTACATTTTAGCCTGTTGTGTCTATGGAACAGCACTAATCAAAACCATTATCAGCTGTATGCCAATATTTTGCAAATATTTTTCTGAACTAAAACACATTCAAGATTTTTGATTTTCATATTGAGCAACAGCAATCAGGAAATCAACTTTGGTACGCTGTAAACGTTGGGCATATCTCGCCTCATACTCAACTCAAAGTGGATTTTAGGTTCAAATGGCTCGCAAC
>BOPN01000430.1:289427-309427 GCA_017312705.2 Penaeus japonicus | reverse complement strand
TTGGTATTATGAATCACATGTTTGAAAATTCAAAACCACAATGGTGACTGCTAATTATCGTAAGTGTGGGATGGGAGTCTTGTGGTTTTAAGTGTTAATTTCCAGTTCACATGTAGGTTAACAGTAAAGAATTATGGATTATTAAGGTTTCAATTCTTAATGTTTGTTTTCCAGATTTTGGTATGGTGGGTGAATACAAAGGTTGCACTGCACATGGGGAGCTCTGGCCATGGTGGCAAAAACAACATGAACTCCAACAGTCATGGAAGCCAGTATGCTTGCTCGTCTCTTTGTGATGAAATTGTTGTTCTTTGGCGTTTGGCGGCACTTAACCCTGCTTTGTCACCGCAGGAGCGTGAGCAGCTTATTGCCAAGTTTAAAGGGTGGCATCTCAAGGTTTTAGAGAAGGTTGCTAAAAGCAAAGGTAAAATGAAAGAGAATTTTTGTAATTATGTTATTTTGTTATTGGGATCTAATTTCTCTTGTTTTATATATCAAAAGTTAAAATTTTGATATTGATTTTTAATTTATTAATACATTTATAGAAAAATAATCTGTTTCATTGCCACCAACAGAAACAGGTACAAATGGAGGAGGTGGAAGCAACAAGAGAGGCACTGACGTTGATGTATTCCCAGGGTTCAAGCCAGCTATAGAGCCATGTTACCTTGATTGGAATGATTACCCTCTTCCAGGAGTTACATATTCCCACACAGCATCACGATATTATTGTCCTGTCATGCGGTTCAGACATGATTCTCGGCACGAGTCACAGGCAGCACCCATCTCTGCACCACATCCAAGGAATCCCACGTCTCATGCTGGGCCCAAGCGGCCTTCAGAGCGACGTGTGCTCATCAGTTCTGGAAATGCTGGTGACAAAGAGAACTTAGGTGCTGGAGTCTCTTTAGCAGGTCATAGACACAGTGGTCATCGCAGCAGTAGTGTTAGTAGTGAAGGCTTCTGTGACAATGACCTGGGCCGTGACAGTGACTCTCCGCCAGATCATAGGTCACCTGAACAGGTTGACTCAGGTCAGGTGTCCCGCCAGAGCTCAAGAGAGGATCGTCCCATGGGAGCTCTAGGGCTGGCCGCAGCTTTCGATCGGTCAAGAGATGACAGGGATAAGTCATCGCCAGATGACGGCGGAGCAGAGTCAGACTGGTCTGGTGTTGCTGAGCCATCCAGAAGCCAGAGAAGCCGAGGAGGTAGTAGAGGCCAGCGTTCCAGAGACCAGAACGGAACTGATGAATATGACGTGTATGTGTATAATGCCAATTTAGTTGGGGACGGGAATAGTGTAAGTGATTGTAGTGGGGCTGAAAGAGGAGCAGAAATTTTCAATAACCTGAAAAAGTTTGAAGATCCCCTTGAGATACTGTTTGCTCGTGCTGAGGGTTTACATGCTCACGGACATTTACAAGAAGCCTCTGGACTGGCAGTACAACTAGCACATGAGCTGCTGGCCAACCCTCCAAATCTCATGATCGAGTTGCCACCACCACCCAGCAAAGGGAAGCGTAAGAAGGTGAACCCAGCATCACACCATCTGACCTGTCTAGCCTCAGCCACCTTGAGTAAATGTGCCTTCCTCTGCACTGTCCTGGCAGAAAATCCTGACCACACTCACCTAGCTTTCCAGGTTGCCATGTTCGGCTTAGAAATGGCACGACCTCCAGCGTCCACTAAGGTAACCTTTTTTTATTTATGCTCTTGAAAATTATTATTCGTTTCTCAAAGTTGACATTTGGTAAATGGGTCACATTGTTTTATTGATTATTTTACTTTTCTTAACTATTATTATCATAATCATCATTAGAATTACTTTCATCTTTAAAAAAGAACTGGTGGAGTTCTCTTACTATTCTCATTTGATACATGGTTGTTATTCTCCCGCAGCCACTGGAAGTGAAGCTAGCCAACCAAGAAAGTGACTTGGTTTCCCTCCTGAAGCGCCTGCCTCTCGGTCCACTAGAATTAGCAGTCATCAGAGATAAGGCTGAGAAAATGCGATCAGGCACACTCAAGTCTCGTGGCGAGGCTCTCCTGCCATTAATGCTTGCTTCCTTCTTGTTTGATGCTCTAGTCATTGCTGGTAAGATTGTGTTGTGTACATTTTAGATGCAAGTGTTCACAAAAGTAACGGTTTGTGAAAAATATCACTAGAACTGAAAACATTAATACGATATTGATTACTTTACACTCACCACCTCCTTACAGGAAACAACAAAAGTTCAGTTGGAGGTCAGAGTTACCGCCAGCCACAAGATGAAGCTCTTGGCTTCGATGCAGCTGTCGCAGCCATTGGCATGAAGGCCAATGTATGTGAGGCAGATCACCCACTCCTCTGTGAGGCCACAAGAAGACAGGTAAAAAAAATATATAGAAAAAGTACTTCTGGATATTCTTGACACATGAAAATATTAGCAGTGGATATGAATTGTAAATACCATTTAGTTACATATTGGAATCATAAACTATTTCAGAGAGGAGAGTTGGCACTCACGTTGCTAACACACTACAAGGATGACCAGGACAGACTAGCTCGTATCATGGACAAGCTGCTAGACAAAGAGGTACACCAGATGTACAAAGCACCCTCTCTGCCCACATACTACGTGAACAACGTGCCCAATCAGGTGAACAGGACTAATGATAAAATTATTTTGGCATTATATCAAGCAAGATAGAAAAAGAAGCAATCTTTATCAGATTAAAAACAATTTAGAATTGACGTTTTATCATTCCTCATTTCCAGCAGACAAGCACTAGTGGTTTGGAAAATAACGAAGCAAGTAGCAGCATTAGAGTGGCAGATTCTCCAGCAGCAGGAGCAGTCAGCAGCAGTCCTATGCCTGGCGTAGCAGCAGCAGCGGCAGCCTCTGCAGCACCACCCATCCTGGGCACACCACCATCAGTACCCCCTGGCAACCAAGTACCTGCACCTGGACAACAACCACAACAACCAACAGTACAGAGAGACAGGCATACTGCAGGTAAATATTTAATTGTTCAAGGATAATATAACCTCTTGAATTTTTAGGTAATTTTCTTCATGGCATCAATGGAAGTTAGAATTTTAGAGTAGATAACACGAATGTGTTAAAGGAGACTTTTTAAAGAAAAAAAAATGGTGTAAATTTGTGTAATAATATTTGCACTTTGGGGGAAAAAATGAAACTAAAGATGGAAAGGATTAAGGTGTCTTATGACTCTGTAATAAGAAGGCACGGGAATTTACTGGAGGTTTCAGTGTTTTTCCTTTTATTTTTATTTTTATTTTTTTATTTTTTTTATTATATTTTTTTTTTAAGTATTTACTCTACTCAGATCTGTGTGATGTGTGATTTTAATTGGTTTATTTTATATTTGTCAGGGGATTAATTTTGCAGTATTATTTGGTAGCAGATAGATTTATGTAAAGATAGAAGTACTGAAGACATCTTGGGGTGAGAAATTGCATAAAGGAAGACCATTTCACGTTGCTGATGAAGCGTTCTTCATGGTTTTCTTGAATTTCAAAGGGAGGTCAAAATTTTGTGTTGCTTTCCTTTCCTCAGGATTACAGAATGCAACACAAATTATAATTGACAGGATTTCATTTCAATCAAAATATGAATTCAGATATTTAGAGACTAATCTTTTGGCACAGGTGGAGCAGAGATAGAAGGCTCAATGGCAGGGCTTAGTCTATCTCCATCCCAGCCTGTAGGAGGAGCAAGGGCCAAGGAAGGGACATCATCCGCTAGGTTTGTGGAGGGCGAGGAAGGGGAAAGCCCAAGCTGGGAGGACGACTATAAGGCCTGGGAGGAGAAATGCGTTGGGAAACAGCGCAAGAAACGTAATCAAGCATGTACTCTAGAAACTACCTCAACGGGTGTGGAAGGTGATGATGATAGCTCTCTTTTGAGTTCAGGAAAGATTGTGCGTGTGTGTGTGTGTATACGTGTGTTTCGTTAATATCACAGAGAGAGAGAGAGAGAGAGAGGGATGGATATATGTATAGATGTGGATGTGGAGAGAGAGAGAAAAAGAGTTTAACAAATTGTTTTAGCAAAACAATAACAAATTATTCAAGGAAATAACCTTGGTGAAAGTAATTAAAACAAATCTTCATAGAAAGAATTCATTCTTTTTCTTGTTAACCTGTTAACGATGGATGCCGTGATATCATGTCATGTGGTGGCAGCACTTGCCGCCAGGGACACAATATCACATCATGGTTTTTTGTATGGCCGGCATGTTGGTTGACCGTGTGCGTAGCAAGTGGACGCTATGTGAGCAGGCAAATAGCTTTAGGCATTAGGCCTGTAAGCATCAAAATACCCCTGCGTTAAGACCAGGCAGAGCCAAAACTTCCCCAGCATTATCGGGTGAAAGGAAAGATATGTGTACCATACAGTGGTATTTTGGAACTCTAATAATATAAGGAAATTACAAAGAGCAGTATCATAATTTACTGAAGCATTCTTGCCTAGGGAATAATATTATATTGATTTAACATTACATCCCTCTATTTGATGTATTTTCATGTTCCGCCTTGGGTTTCAGTGAAACTTAACTTGGCAGATAACTCTCCCACCTCTGGTCGTTGTGCAGCATGGATCAAGTCTACAGGCCCCGGCTCAGACTCCGGCTCATCAGGAAACTCCTCAGACAGCATTGTGTCTTCATCAAGTGGGGATAAGATCAGTGGTCTTGAAGTGAGCACATTTTCTCATTTATGATTTGAAAGTAGCATGTTATAGAAAACACTTAACATGTAATCACACCCAGTCATATTGTTCATGTGAAGATTTATATAGTTTTAGAAAGAACAGTGGAAAAACTGCAATGACAATCAACATTATTTTTTTATCATAGCTATTAATAGTGGGATCAATTTTATTTGAATATATATGTATATAAACATTAATTGATTATGGACATGAATTAACAGTAACTAATTTTTCTCTTAAAGGCAAATAAACCTGTGGAATCACCACCACTTGGCTATCCATTGATACGACCCGTTCCACAACCAACACCAGAAAGCACAACTACGACCCATCCTAGACCACAGCCCACTTTTGGGAAAGGTGTGCGATTTAAGGGCAAAAGGGCTTATCCCACTGTACCCAATCAACCCTCAGAGGCTAGTGCTTACTTCATGTTTGAGTTGGCCAAGACAGTGCTGAACAGAGCTGGAGGAAATATTAGCACATCATTATTTACTCAGGTAAGCAACAGCTATTTTTACATGTGAAATATGTTTAAAAAAAACAGTTGGAATAAAGATAGTTTTCTTACTTTAATCTGAAGGATTCAAACACATGTTTACATGTAAGGTGCACATTGAAAATCAAGATACAGACTTGATATTTATATTGTAGGTATTCTATGACCAGTAATGCCATATGTTACAATATTGGCACTAGTATGCCTGAAATGAAACTCCTGAGCTAAATATTATTCTTTGTCTTGCAGCCAAGCAGTTCACAGAACCATAGAGGACCACATCGACCACTTCACATGTGTGCATTCCAGATTGGCCTCTATGCCCTTGGCCTTCACAATTGCGTCAGCCCTAACTGGCTCTCAAGAACATACTCCTCACACGTTTCATGGATTACAAGTAAAGAGAATTTATTTTTCTTTTAGTAACTTCATGCTGTTGAAGACTGATATTTGTATGCTAGGGTTTGCTGTTTTGCTTTCAGACATGACTTTGTAAATGTTATGATCATCATCATCTCACTTTTTCATAGGCCAAGCTGTGGAAATTGGATCCCCTGCTGTTTCGTTTTTGATTGACACGTGGGAGGGCCATCTGACTCCACAAGAAGCGGCGTCAATAGCAGACAGAGCATCAAGGGGTCGCGATGCTGCAACAATAAAAGCCGCAGCAAAATTAGCCCTCTCATGCCTGCCTCATGCTCATGCTCTGAATCCAAATGAGATCCAGAGGGCTATCATACAGGTGACTAATACTGGGGGTATTTTTCTTTATCACCCTGAAAAGAGAAACTAGTGTAGTAATCTTGATAAATGAAAGTACGTCAGCTCTATATGAATTAGGAAGATCTTTATGAAAATTTATAGGGGGATGAAATAGTGGTACTAATGCCAGAGTTATCTTCAAATTCTTTTCAGTGTAAGGAGCAAAGTGATGAAATGCTGGAAAGTGCTTGCTTTGCTGTTGAGGGTGCAGCTAAAGGGGGTGGCGTATATCCTGAAGTCCTATTCTCTGTGGCACGGCGCTGGTACGAGCTTTACGAGGCCCGGACAAGGCACCAGGCCCGCCATCAAGCAAGAACATCAGGTGGCCAGCATGCTGGGGACATCCCATTCGAAGATCAAGGTGCTCCACACAATCTTCCACTTCCTCCACCACCACCACTAAATCCACCTACACCACCAAACCAACAACAGCAGCAGCCACCCATTCCTCCAATGGATGCACAGTCTCAGCCTGGGTTGCATCCACCAGTAAGTTTGGTTGATAATTAGGTCTTACAATCATCTCAGATGTGTATGGCACACAACCATGCTTTTAATGTTGATAACATAGTTTCCTACCAAAGAAAGTTTGAAGAGAATTTCCAGAAGGTTGTAAAAAACTTTTCAAAATTGAATTAGATCTGAGAATATTCTCACTTATTCTTTAGATGTCAGTTACCTTAAATTTCAGACTTTATTACAGGTTTCAGTTGGGATGAATGGAAGTGGCGGTGCAGGTGCATTACCTGGTGTTACAGGCTATCCAGTTGCAGCCCCG
Organism: Penaeus japonicus; assembly: GCA_017312705.2. Classification (NCBI taxonomy): domain Eukaryota; kingdom Metazoa; phylum Arthropoda; class Malacostraca; order Decapoda; family Penaeidae; genus Penaeus; species Penaeus japonicus. The sequence continues at coordinate 302,670 of BOPN01000430.1, read as the reverse complement.
CCTTCCTCGGTGCCATATGCCCTCACAGGCATTCCATACCAGCTTGGATATAATTACATTCAGGGTTTGCCTACAAGTGTGTCATGCATCAACCCACAGATGCCCATGCCGGTGAATGTCCTTTATTTTATCCTTACTTGATAATATACTCATGTTTATTTTATGTTATGAAAACAGTTTAAGAGAAACTCAATGTTTGACAAGTGCTCAGGAAATGACTTGCATTCCTCAACAGATGTATATCCAGCCACCAGGCGTACCCTTCAGTGGGGCTCAGGGTGTGTCTCAACCCCTGATGCCCCCTCCTTCCATGCAGTACTTCCCTCCAGTTTCCATACCCTCAACTCTACCCCAGGTGAGGGAGATTGATTGATTGATTGATTGATTGATTTTTTTTTTTTTTTTTTTTTTTTTCACATTTTTATTTTGCCTCTGTATGCTGAGTTAGTTTACTGGTAGCCCATTACTGCTTTAAAAGTAACTAGCTGTTAAGACATGTACTGACTGATAGTAGCTTGTTTAGCATTTTAAATTTTGAGTCCCAGCTTTTCTGTGTAGGCTGGTAGAGAGTTGATGATACCCAAAATTAGATTGGTTTACCTTGAAGGAATCAGATTGTGTTCAGTAAAAGTTATGTGCATTGTGACCCTTTCCATGTACCTTAAGTTTAATCAGTTACTGTAGAAAATACCTTGCATGGCAGCCTTTTATCCCCAGCTCTCCCTTGCATTTTTTATTTATTATTATTATTTTTTTTATACAAAGCTATTGTAGATGTGACATGCCTTCCTTCAAAATGTATTTGGAATTGCAATTATGCTATCTGGAGGAGACTTGGTAGGTATTGGATAGATCCTGATCCTAGTGTAGAACTGATAAGGATGAACTGGGAGTTGTTGGTGGTTTAGGCTCACATATTTTTTTTCTTTTTTTCTTTTTTTTTTCTTTCTTTTAAAGGTACAGGTTCCTTTTTAAAAGGCCAGTAATAGCAGCTTATATTCAGATTATTCTTGGGGGAAGGTGCAGCAACAACTATTAGGTACCAAATATGAATCATGTGTGGCTAATGCTGAGGTTCCAAGGGGGTAATTTTAGATTCTAGGGTGTATAGGATATCACTGCCTCTATTCTTGCCTCTAAAGGCACTTGTGGAGAAATTCAGAAGGATCTAAAATTGAGCCTTGAGTGAGGGATGTAAGCCTGATCTTAGGGAGATAATGATGCCCTTGGCCAGGCGTTTAGAAGTGTGGATTTAGAAGCAAGGAAGTGGAAGACACTTATGACATATGAGCTTTTTTTCTTCTTCTCTTTTTTTTAAACGTGTATCTGTGAATTTGATGCTAATATTACAGCTTTGTTATTAACATCAGGTGTTACTTTTTTTTTTTTTTTACTTCTTTAGGTAAACACAAACAAGTAGCTTAAGGCATTATTTTTTCATAATTTTTCCCCACTGAATTCCACTACCAAGCTTTAATTCCAAACAGAAAATTTTGACTTCAAAATCCATCCACGATTTGGCCGCCTCACGTCATTACAGCATAAGGCAGATCCTGGATGCTACCCCAAGGTTCTCAAAAGTAGGTGACACTGTCATTCTCTTCAGAAATTCTCACATGTTACCCAAAAAAAAGGGGTGGTGGATGTATAGGTCTTACTCAGTAAATGTTCTTCTAAAGACTACAGTGTTCTTTAGTATCTGCAGCCACGTGTGACAATTCTTAGTACCAGTATGTGCCTTGTGTATCAGGGATCTGATTGCAAATTTTTGTGAACAAACAGTGGACTCGACTGTTATGGAACAACTAAATTGTTTGAGAGTCGATAAGTGAGTGAGTAAGTGAGTGAGTGAGTGATGAATAGGATAATAGTTTGAGATCAGCCTCTTTATTTTGATGTCAGTGGTTAGACAGAACAGATTTATAGAATAGATTTATTCTATGATTTTTATTGAATTGTTATTTTAGATTATTATATTGGTGTTTTTTTATGTAAACAAGCACTTTCTGTAATCTGTACTGTTTCTCTATGGTTTTATGTGTGGTTTGTTCAATAGATTTTGTCTGCCGTTCTTTTATTTAATTTTGTTAGAGATTACATTGGTGCTTGCTCTTCAGGCTTAGTATGTCAATGAATGCATTTGGTTGTTATTTCTGATCTTTTATGTAGCTATTTTCTTGGTCTTTAAGTCATTGAAATATTGCATAGTACTGCTTGTTCTCCCTATATATATATGTCACTGTGTAAACTGTCTGTTTGCAGTGAAATGTGTGGCATCAGAGGTTTGGTGTAGATGCTCTCCACTTAAGTGGCCAGAATTGTAGGCACCAGATATGGGGATCTTATAGTTCTTGATTTTTTGTTATTGAAGTTCATAGATTGAACTTTGCAATTTTTTGTATAGATTTCCACATGCATAGAAACTCAGCTGGTTGAATAGAGTTATTGTTTTTTGGTTGGATTTTGTTACGCAAGATATAGGCATTGGCATTTGGGTATTGTGGCATTTCTTTGCCTTTTGACTGTTTTCTTTCCATTTCTCCATCACCTGTTTCTATTATTGTGTTTTTCTTTTTTATGGATTTCAGTTTTTCATAGTAAATGAGTTGGACATACATGCATACACAAGCACTTTATCCATACACATGCACATGATCACACATACACACACTTATGCAAGAACATAACCTGCATCACACACCATACAAAACACACACATCTAAAGTGTATATACACACACAATACATATGCACAGCATAATGCACACAAAACTCACACATACACATAAAAGTTACACACACAGCTAATAGGGACACATGTGACACCACCACCTCTCATTTCTCCTCTCATTTCTCTCACAATACACAATACATTCACTTTCCCTCACTCTCACACACACACACACACACACACACACACACACACACACACACACACACACACACACACACACACACACACACACACACACATATATATATACACACGACGCCCTATCACCTTATGATTTCTCCCTCTAAATACATGTTTTACAAAGTAACGTATGTATATACTCATTACTGTTGCATCTGTATAGGCACATTGTTATTGAGTTTTCAAAAAGATGTTAATTATTAAAACCACCTCTTATCACCCCGTAGAATCAGACGGATGAAAAGCAAGAGATCTCACCCAGCGTCACACTGGGAGAGATCTCACGCTTGGAGGCTGCGCATGCTTGTTATCACCCTGTTATGAATGGGTTAACCCATTCACTACAGATGAAGTGATATCATATCATGAGAATATTTCCTAAGCACGGCCTCGCACCTCGAGAAATATCTTGGTGGAGTGCCAATGGTGCTGTTTGAATGTCGGTGGGAAGGAAATTAGCAGAGAGGAAGTGCCCCTCTGTGAATGGTTGGTGTTGGGTTGCTAGAATCATGCAAACAGACTGTCCAAGTAGTATGATTGGATAATGTCAAATCTGAATGTCAGCACCACACACAAACCCCACAATTGTAAGCAGTTACAGTTTTAGAAGAGGTCACAGAGCCAGCTATGTCTCCACACCTTGACTACCTTCATGTATGCTTGCAGGGTACTCTACCAGGAGCAGGAGGCATGGGAGGTGGTCTCCCAGGAGGACAACAGAATCTAGGGCCCCAGCCTCCTCCCTTAGGTGCAGGACCTCCACCCTTACCACAGCAGCCTCCTCTGATACAGGGCAACACACCTCCACAGCAGGTAGGCGGCGCTTTCATGATGCTAAGTAGACATGTCAGTGGAATATTTCTCTCCTGCGAACACTGCCCTTATCGAGATCATAATCACTTCCTCTAAATACACGTTTTACATAGTTACGTATGTTTATACTCATTCCACTCATTTCTATAGCCATACTTTTCTTGACTTGTCAAAAAAAAAACAAAAAAAAAAACTTCTCAGTGTCCCATAAAATCTGACAGATGTAGAGCGCTCTGAGAAGCATAGTGCAGTGTCACTCCAGGAGAGATCTAGCTTTTGGAGGCTGTGTATGGCGTATCATTCTCTATGGTGGAAGCAGAATCAGCAACACTGTCCCGGCGTGAATGGGAGTTAAAGATTTGGGAAATACTATATTTGATATTACATTTGCAATATTACATTTGGGAGAATAAAAGCCACAACCAAAGGACAGCCAAAGTAATGGTTGTGCAAAGATTTATCTATGAACATTGCCAGTAGATTTTTTTTTTTTTTTTTACCCATTGCGTATGGGTGTCACGACATACATGACGTAGGAGCTTTGGCCTGACAACAGGCGTCATGACGCACATGACGTTCGGGGATTTTGGATCACTGTGCTATTTTATTTTGCTATGAAAAAGGAATGAATGATGATGGCTACTGCAGTCATAATTACTATACTTACCGTAATATCAGCTAGCTTTCACGTCCAAAACCCAGATGGCAACTACTTTTTCTTAGCACCAGCAGGTGAGAGAGTTTTGAATGGCACCCATCCAAGGTCTTCAGCAAGCACTGCCCTATAGAGCAATGAATACGTACTAAGTTGATGAACCCTTGCTCTAAAGTACCGCCGACGAAGGATGTGCAGGCAGAACGAGAAGAGGAAGGTGACTCAATCCATGCCCAGTGTCTAAAATGTGCTCCTATGCCAATATAGATGCCTTTCACTGTGGCATCTCACATTCACAAGCACAGGTTTCATTCCTCTTCCCTACCTCTTCTTGTTATCTTTATTGTAGGTGGTTATATGTTTCGTATTTGTTCGTGACAGCACAAAAATACGAAAAAATAAAGTTGCCTTTTGTCCTCCCATAAAAGAGCAATACTTCTATCACATTGAGTATAAAGAAAATAATGAGGTAATATGGATAATATACTACAATTTTAGTCAACTGCAGCACTGATAGAGCCTGTCATATGGCACATATAAGTCTCTAAACTCAATAAAACACACAAAAAAATAAAACAGAAAAACCGCTCTAGTTTTACAATGAATGACTGAAAGAGAGTGGGATGATTCAAATTATATTGCTTCAAGCGGTCTCTCTCTAAAATAAAACCTATCCTGGAGGCTGGGCAAGCAAATTTATCTCCATCTTCAATGGGTTAAGAGAGTGAGAGTGTGAGTGTGAGACTATTTTCCACTTATATCACTGACATTATCATTATAATTTTACTCATATTCATTACTGGCATCCCTGTCATCTCCCCCTGATGTTAAATCGGCATCAAATACAAGGGACGTGTGTGCACTCCCCTTGACATTCTGAATATCAGTGACAATTATTTGATAAAATATGTCAGAATATTTCATTCTGCATATTAACCCTCTCTGGATGGGTGGTACACCACGGGTACCACGCATTCAAGGCCCGTTCGCAGGGTGACGTCATACGGCGTCGTTTATTTAACTGAATTAGGCCTAAGCGTTCGAGAGCCCAGGCATTGTAGCATGCAAGGCTGGAATGCCCCCGTCATGAGTGGGTTAACCCATTAGCAGCAGATGGCATGATTTGCTGCCAAGGCAGAGTCAGTCGTAGATGCAAATGGCACCGTGCCAGACAATGTAAACCCACCATCCTACTGCATACATATTTTTTATTAAAACCGCGACCAATGGGTTAATGGTCATCATGATGGCAAAGTCGGTTATTGCATTATACATAAAAATTCCAATGAGTTTTATACTTGTCTTATTGATAAATATCCAATGTTTTACTTAAATGTTACCTTCTGGATGTGAGGGAACTGTCCCACTATCATTTATGAGAGAAATATATAACTTTTTCTGAAATTTGTGAAATCTTTACCAGAATTGCAAGAATATACACCTCTTTGATTTATTTATGACATGATGGTGAAAATACACACCGTAGTCATTGGCAACATAAAGAATATTAGTTTAACAAACTCTCTGACTCATTTACATTCTCTGGAGATGCCCCAGATATTTTAAATGGTCCAAATAACATATAAATCATGTAATAAATGACAATCAGATTTTTTAATGCATTTATGAATCATCAGCATTGAATGAGTTAATTGTTTTTTGTATTATATTGTTTTACTGTTTCTTTTGCATTAATTAAAATGGATTTCATCATCATCTTCACATATACATCTATTGTTTCATTTTTTTTCTTTTAAGAATCTGTTCTGTAACAGTGTGCTGTTTAAAAAAAAAAAAAAAAAAAAAAATTGTTTGTTTGTGTCCTCTAAATCCGCATAATCAGTCATTCTTGTGTGGTCATCCTACATAACCATCTAACAAGTGTCACCCATAGGGCTTTTACCCGCTGCCTTACTCCAATGCGGTCGGAAATGGAGGTGTATCAACAGCTGGCTTCATAGGAGCCCAGCCCACAGCCCTACTGTCATGGGTTAGAGCCCAGGGCCCTCACATGGTCCAACCTTCCCCACATCAGCCCCAGCTGCCTCCACCACCTACCTCACAACCACAGCAGCAGGTAGGTTGCTTAATGAATACCTTGCTCATTATTTGTTGTTGAAATTCATGTTTTTTTGTTGCTTTGTTTTTCGATAAATCTTAGTGTTAGGAACTTAAGTGATTGCTTGATTACTTTGTAGGTTCCTGGACTTGTTGGTGGCCAGCAGGTGAACAACAATGGATCTATGAATTACTTGTTAAGTACATATCGTGTGGGTATGTTGGCACTGGAAACCCTAGGCAGGAGGGTCCATGATGACAGACCACAGGCAAAGTATGCCAGGAACCCACCCTATGGAGAGGATGTCAAGTGGCTGCTGGGAGTGGCCAAGAAGCTTGGTAAGTAACTAGATGTTTTCCCCTTTAAGAACTCCTCCCCTTATTCCTCCTTCATTTTCTCTTTGCCTTGTTTATCACGGATTAGTCATTTTATCATTTCCACAATGATTACTGTGATTATTGATTCTACCTCAAACTCTATATTTTTGTTAGAAGTTACATGTGCACAAGATAAAATGCAAAGAGATAATTTTTTATCCCTCTCCCACCATTTCTCAATTTATTTATTATATTCATTTGATTTCCCTACTCATTACTCTTTCAGGTCAACAGTATCTTCATCAGTTCTGCATGTGTTCGGTGAATAGTGTGGTTTCACCCTTCGTGCTTCAGGAACTGTCTGTGGAGTCAGCACAGTATCTAGCTCGGCACTCGCCAGCTCTCTTTACACAGCAGCTCCGATCTCCAATTCTGCAACCTCTTGTACAGAAATGTCAACAGATGTGAGTTTTCTCTTTTCATGAATATTTATATACATATGTATAATAAAAAACAAGTTCTCAAACACACACACACACACACACACACACATATATATATATATATGCACCACATGAACATAATGTTATCTGTGAAAGAATAGTTAATTACTCATAATTATTTACTGACTTCATTTCTACCCTATGTAGGTTCATCCAATGTACCCACCTCAAGATGTATTACATAACCCCAACTGAATATGACGAGTTTATATCCATCATCCGGGCTGCCCGATCTGCTTTCCAAATGACACCTGGTGGAATGGTACAGTTCAATGAGCTGCTGCAAGCATTGAGAAGGTACAAATATTGATATTTGATTCTATGCTCTTTCTCCTGCCTTATATCTTCATTTCATTTTCATTCTCAACTATTTCTGATTCTGAATTGATAGAAATGAAGTGGGATATAGTTTAAATATATTCAATACATTAAATCAGATTAATTATTTCCTTTTAAATTAGGTTCTTCCATAATAAGTTAATTATTTCTCTTTGTAAGGTCAAAGTCATGCAAGAAGGAGTTGTGGACCAGAATCACAAATGCACTGCAGCAACCAACACCCGTATGACCTCAGGCCAGCCTAGGTCCTACGGGAGAGAGCTGGGGTAGTCCTGCCTTGGTGAGACGAGGAGCAGCAGCATCCACAGACTAGGACAAGATGTAGAGGACTTGCTTGTTGCAGAAAATTTTGGCAAATGCAAGCTACATGCGTCTTCGGTGTACTGTGACTGGAATTCCTTTGTGTTGATTAGGGTGTGTGTTTGTGTCTCTCTCTCCCACACGAGATTGAGAAGTTGATTTTGCCTCATAGTTTCCTGTAAAATAATTGTGTAATGAGACTTCCAAAAAGAGGTGGCTGCCACTTATGAAAGTGATGTGTTAGGGTGAGATTGTCTAACCAAAAAATTATATATATAAATATATATATATATATAAAAAAAAAACTATAAAGAGGAACTTTTTAACAGTAAAAAAAAGAGTGAAAGGAATAAAATTTATGAGAATGTACAGTTAAATAATTTTTTGAGCATCACAGAAGTAGACATTAAAAGAATAAAGATGATAGAATTACATTTAAAGAGTGATACAAGCATAGGTTGCCGAATGAGTAAAAGTTTTGAGAAAGTTCAAGAATACATAATTCTACGTATGTGAAAGGTTTTATTGAGTGCACACGGTAGGACACTTTCCAGAAGAGGAGAGGAGAGCAGCTGCTTCCATATAGGAAATAATAGTGACCACTAACATTTCCTTCATAGACTGTCAGACATAAGCCATTAGCCAGCACATCACCACAGATAAGTCAGCGAGAGTTGTGTGTGTTTCAGTGTCTTAAGATTCTTCCTGCGGATTTGTTATGGAAATGGCAATCCCAATGAAGAGTAAATCAATGAATGAAGAAAATAAAGTAAGTTTCGGTTCCATTTGGAGAATGAACTAATGGATATGGATATGAATGTAACAACAGGCAATTTTATCCACTTAGTGAATAATAGATGATGGATGGATATCTCGATACTTTTCAGCATAATTAGATAATGTGTGTGTCTGTAGTGTGTATTTATGCATGTGTATGTTTTTTCATACATATGTTAAAAAAATGCATGTATATGTGAATTTACATGTGCATGTTTGTGTGCATTTGTTTGTGTACACATATATGTGTATCCTCTGCACACACATACAGGTGCACACAAGTACGCACACACACATATACAAATATGCATACACATACATATAAATACACAAATATACACATACACATACATATACATATACATACACACTTACATACAAATACATATGCAATCACAAATAACACAAAATCAGTTACAGTCACATATATAAAAGCACCTAGAAAATTTACAAAAAGCACTCAGTGGAAATTATATTTGTCCAAATATATTGATTCTTAAGGATATAATTGTAAAGGCTTAAAAGTAAGCACTACATCTTTTATCTTGAATAACTGGAGATCATTTTTCAAAATAAGAACATTTGCTGTACATTTTTTTTAAATATTACTGTGAATATTGTATGAGATTTTTTCTATTTCTTATTTTTTTCTTGTCTTTTTTCATTTTTGAGCTTGAGATGATTTGTTTAGCCTTGTCTTCTGCTGCTTCACACTTCTTCCTCTTCCTGTTTTACTATATCTTTTCTGTCTTTGTCCTCTTCTTCTTCTTCTACCTCATCCTCTTCCTGATCTTAAAAAATACACTTCATAGATGAAACATTCTCTGACTGAAGGCAATGTCACTTCTGTCTTGTCTGTACATAATATTAACTATGTGTGTGTCTTCGTCCACTTAACTAGCCAGTCAGGGGACACTCAAGTCCTGATCTCATTAGATTGATAAAGATATTAGCTTGAAGTTGTTAGTAAGTTGAGGGCGTTTGATTGGTAGATAAACATGACGCCTACAGGGTCTTTGTCTGCGGGATCATATATTTCAAATACACTTTAGCAAGCTCGGTTGTTTTCTTGTTTTGATGCCACAATTCCATTCAAAAACATTACTGGCCGATACAGTCTTCATTTATTATGGTTTTATTCAATATGTATATTCTTTTATCATTTATCATGTACATGCTACTACAAGGTTGCTAAATGTTGATGGAAAATATGGTTCCCAATGTTTGGTTCATATTTATTGATTATTATAGTAGTATTTAAAACTGAAGGTAGCTCTCAAAAGTCTTGGAAAAAATGTATTTGATCTCATGTCATGTAGATGTAGGGATTTTTTTATATATATATATGTATAATTTCTTCTCGTATGTTAAAAAATCAGTTTTGAGGATGCCCCATTTGTGAGCATTCAGATTCTCTTAACAGTATGTAGTTCTAACACGTTTGTCTGCAGAACATTTTATATAAAGAAACAGTTTGACAGAGTTCATTATTGATTGCCTTTGGCTTTTAGATGAGATGAAATCAAATCAGTTGATGGTAGAGCCACATGCATTTTAGGGTATAATAACAATGAAATATCAAAGTGATAGTGAAATTCATATTCTGGTTTTGCATAGTTATAGCTTGTTTACTTCTATATCTTTACTTCCATCCTTATTTCGTTCTCTTCTTCTTTCTGAGTTTCATGAGTATGGTACAAGCTCATTAGCCAAGTGAAAGGCAGCTTGTCTTGTAATAAGAAAGCAGCTGTAACATTTTCAATGTCTACAGTACTTCTGTATTATGCTTTAGAATCATATGTTGTTAGTGGCTAAATGCTATGCAGAATACTTTTCAGCCCTTAGCTATGAGTGGCCCGCTCTCACAGGTAGGTATATTCCACTAGAAATAACAAAGAATTTATATCTGTTTTATAAAAACTTCATGTTTAGGGTTTTTCCATGGTTAATAGTTGGAGTTAACCACATATTATGCTTTGCAATTGCTAAATTTGTATTTACTGACATCTTTTATAGAAATCAGAAATTAAAAAGATTTTTTTTTTCTTTTTCTATATTGTATCAGCCATCTGTGACAGACATTGTCTGCAATAACTCTATCACTGAATATCTTCCCATTTCATACAAGCAGGATCATGCTTTGTGAACTGGGAAAGTTTTTTTGTTTTTTGTTTTATTGTGCGACAAAGAACTTCTTGTGTAGTCAAGAAATATTTTGTAAAATGTAGAGGAGCTAAATTCACCACAAGGTTGGCAGTCCAGGACAGAGAGATGACCACAGATATTGGTTGTTTACTTTAAAACATAATTTGAATTCTGAAATGGCATGTTTAGTGAGCTTTCAAAACTTGAGGACACTCGACGCCCAAGTCCCCCCTATCGGAAAGATTTACCTTTTGATAATTTCTAAAATATTTCATTTATTATTATTATTATTATTATTATTATTATTATTATTATTATTATGTAATTGCCATTATTGTTTTCATTACATATCTCTATATATTTTTTTTAGGCCATGTATGATTTCAGAGTTCGGATATGTGTGGCAAGATCATCAACTTTTAAGCCTTAGAGAGCATTCATGCTGCTTATGTTATTATTTATTGCATTATTTACAGGGAAAATTACTGAAGAAACTCCTGTATAGCTAAAATTTGGTGACCCTGTCTGATACAGGAGAGGAGCAGATGATTGTAGGTCAGAATGAATTGAAGGTACAATACATATATACATATATATATATAACATTTGTAAACTGTGAAGTCTAGCTATTAGATGAACTTGATTTCCACTTTTATCAAATCAAAGTAGTCTTGTGCTTTTGAGAAAATTTTTAAACTAAAATACCTTTAAGTTGAAGAAATCATAAACAGATGTTGAATTATTTTTCAAAGATATATACATTTCTATGTATTTATGAAGAGTACAATTAAACTGTTAGATGTCACAGAAACTGTATAGCTAACTTTGTATGATTTTAACCACAAATATATAAATTTTCATTCTGCCTACATGTATAAACTCAGGTGTATTATAGGCTATTTATATCATCTCTTTCTCCTGTTCTATTGCCATTATTTCTTATATGTCTTTATCAGCTTTGTGTCTGAAAGCTTGCCTAATTCATTTTTAAGTTTAGTGGTGTTTCAATAGGAAATTTGGGAAAAAAAAAGCCATATTGTAACTTTTAAATGTTTACTGTTTTTGTGTACTGATTATATTACAATATTAAGGCAAAAAAAAAAAAAAAGAAAAAAAAAAGGAAAAAAGGAAAAAGGTTATTTTTATGTAACTGCATGTGTATCTAATTCTGCAGGATTGGATATTGTGGAAGTGTCTTTTTGTTTATTGGCAGTAAGGTTCCAGAAGTTTTTCTCAACTGTCTTGAAATCCTTCTGAAGTTGTAAGGATGTAACTTCCATCCCAAAGCCTGCAGTCTTGTCCCCTGTCTGGCTTGTCTGCTCTGTTTCGTAGTGTTTTCATTATTGATAACTTTTAAGATATTTGCATTTAATACTTAGGAGTGGATTAGGTGTCTTGTTTAACCTTTTCAATAGAAATAATATGAAAACATTATTTTTTCTAAATGAATATGATAGAATACGCATTGTTGAGACACATTTTGAAAATGTGGCATAAACATACACCATGAATGGTTTTGCAACATTCAGGTATTTTTTAATGTGATATGTACTATTAAGAGTTTCACATAGTGAGATTTTGATGTCACTGATAGAAGCAGACATGTTAGATTTTTGAATGAACTCTGTTAGAATCTACAGGAAATCAGTGTGTGTTTGGTAGAATAGTTAAAGGGAAACAGGGCTAAGCAGGCCGGGAAGAAAATAAAAAAGAAGTCTGTAGGCAAAGGACATAATTGATAAAAAAAAAAAAAGATGTATGTGAAGAAGACTTCTTTTAGTTCTAAAATATCAGACAAGTCTGTTTGTTGTGAGAGTTCATCAGGTCTTGGTCAGTAATGAGAGTAAAATGTATTGATGTTGTAAATGCTTTGGTCTGCAGTTTGAGACTTTTTGGAAGCTATTATTAGGATGGAAATAGTAATTAATAATCGTGTGACTTCAGTTTCTATATGTTCTTTTGACATTAAGGCTGCTGACAGATATTTTAACAAGATGCTTCATATTCTGCTCTTATTATTATTACCATAATTATTAGTATTATTATCATCATCATTATTAGTGTTATTAGTATCATTATCTTTATGATTATTATTACAATATACCTATGATGATAATTATTATTATTATTATTATTATTATTATTATTATTATTATTATTATTATTATCACAACATCATTATCATCATCATCACCACCAACACCATCATTTTTTTTTTCTTTCTTTTTTCTTTTTTTTCATCTTTTTTCTTTTTGTAAGGAGAGGCTACATAGAAACACTTTGAGCTTTTGATAAATGTGAATTAATTTTGGAAATGAGACTTCTAACAGTTTCGTTGTAGACTTACAATATTAATAGTACAAAGATCAACTTTGCCTAACTTTAAATTCTGTAGCACTAAATTAGTTTGTGTATGTATATT
>BOPN01000430.1:274427-276927 GCA_017312705.2 Penaeus japonicus | reverse complement strand
ACTATCTGTCCACGTCGATGACTGAGAACTGCTTGTGAATAAATATGGGTATGCATTTACTTCAGTTGTCGATGAAGACTTTTATTTCAAGCAAATGATATATCACGATTAGGTAAGCAAGGTCATTCTGCAAGGTCAGAATTGCCGTTCACTTCGCGTGGAATGCCACTATCGATCGTCAACGACAGATATGCTAACCTCTTCTCCAACAAAGTTCATGTTACAAACTAAAATTCATATTCTGGACTTATAGGGTTAGAAGAAATATATGGGCATTCATTAGGATAAACAAACCTTTTAAAATAACTATTTTGCCGTTTCCTGAGCCCACCTTGGCCGCACTATTTCTTTCGAGCGTTTAAGAATGTCGCAAATATGCATTGACACGCAACCGCCTGAGAAAAATATAGAAAATATGCGTTGTATGGGCGTGTGAGAGGTTAGTAGAGGTGACGAGGGTGGGCGGGGGCGAGGTGCAGGGAACGGCAGCGGTGTCACGTGACCGGCGCCCACGCTGCACTCGGCTGGCCAGACCCCCGCCAGACACACTTCAAAATTCTCCTCCGCGCCCGTTTCTGACAGTTAAGCAACCAAACCTTCACCAACATGTCGGACGACGCCGCCGTTGCGCCCGCGGAGAATAACGTCAGCTCCCCTGCAGAGGTGAGTGAGAAAATAATTTTTATTTGTCCCCCCTTCGTATCCCTGAAGAGGCTTAACGAAGCGGGAGTCTCGCCAAATACGGCTGAGCAGGCTTCCGTTCTTAATTCTCGTTTTGTCTCGTGGCGTGTTGATAGGCGACTCTTTGGTCATCTAAATCAGGTTCAAAGCTAAAAGATGACATCCCGTTCGTGTGGACCCTTATTTCGAAAGATAACTAGGCGAATTGTAATTTTGAAAGCCGGAGCTGCGGCCCAAAATGGCGAGAAATTCGGCCTGATCAATCCTGTCAGGAGACGAGCTTCAAAACCGAATTTCCCGCCACGGCCACACAGACATTCCCGCCAAATTTTATTCTTCGCTGATCTGTTTGATAACTGAAGTCTGAAGTGGAGAGTAGGTGTATTATTTTCTGTGAAGCGATATAGAGCAGAGAATTTGCAATTGGTGTTATTTTGGGACGATCTCGGTATTATAGACTCGGTTGTGCGAGCGATCGATGTCTCCCTGGCTTCCTTTTCTTTTTTTTCCTCAGAAAATGATCAATGTACCGAGTATTCTCGAATGCCCTTTTTGTGAACATTTGAATTTTCGAAAGCTGTGATGTTATAAGTTTGTGCTTTTGAATATCCAGGGTGATTTTCTGAAACGGTTTATATAATATGCCGTATTAAGATCGTTGGAAAATACAGTGTTGTAGAGTTGATAAAGCATATGAAATTCAAATAAAACTCAGATTTGAAAGCGATCAATCCTGGATAAGCAGAAAAAAGCTATATTCGATAAATAATTCGCATTAAAATTCTTGAAAGGTGCGGAAGGAAAATGCCAACAACTTCTCGCCACATTTTTCGAAAGATACCATTCGAAAATGAGTCGACGTTATATCAACACCAGTATAGAGTGATCCTATAGGAAAATAATTTTAAAAAATGTTGATACAGGGATGAGGCGTGTCTGTGCAGAAGGTTAAACCGGTGCCTGCTGTACAGCCACTGAACTGGCTGGTTTGGTGAGAATTTACACCGTTAAACTCAACAGCGCTCATGTATCGCTAAGGATTTTTGCTGCATTTTCCTTCCTCATTCATCTGGTCAAGTCGTGTCTCCTTTTCAGAAGTACTATACTTGTATCTGCTTGTAAAACGCATATGTATCCGGAGTATGAATATATTTAGAGTTATAGAAAGTTGCTAATAAGGAACAATGCGAGCGGACAGAGGATTGTGAACACGAACGGAAAACTGTTGGAAGAGACAGAGAGAGGAGGAGGTTCTCCTTCTCCTCCTCCTCCGCCTCTTCCTCCTCCTCCTCCTCGTCCTCCTGTCCTCTCGTTCGTCCGCTCCTACACACTCACTCACTTCTATCCCTAGACCAGAACTGCTTCCTGTGTTAACGTACATAGCGTCACCTATTTTCCCATAGCACGTCTTTAGTTTTTGAATTGTTAGTTACGCTAGTCTTATCGTAATGGAGGAATGGGACCGTAACCAGGCAAGAGTTCCCGCGAAAAAAAAAATGTTTTTCAAGGATGAGTAAGCAATTTACGAAGGTTTTGGCGATGACTTTTTGATTCGGATGGAGACTTTTTTTTCTTCTCTTCCTTAATACGTTCATAATCATTATTAAATGCTAGACGTAATAAACACATAATTTTGGCAGAAGGAGCACCATGGGGGCAGTAGCCAGCCAGATGCAAGACAGTTGACCGGATCGAATTAATCATCTTGTTGAAGCTTGCGCGAGTGTTGCGCTGATGCTTGAAATGGAGCTGCGTGTGTCTTGGGGGGGGGGGGGGGGGGGGGGGGGGGGGGGGGGGGGGGGGGGGGGGGGGGGTTTTT
>BOPN01000430.1:254427-256927 GCA_017312705.2 Penaeus japonicus | reverse complement strand
TTCAATGAGGTGACGTTAGTTTGACACTGTCAGCTCGATCGCGTTTGTAAGTTATATTATAGATTTATGAATATATACATTATCAGAATACAGATTGCATTTCATATTTGTCTGTCTTCTATCTTGAAATTATATTAAGTAAGTTGCCCAATAGAAAGGGTGTCAAAAGTTTATTAATAGGTTAATTAAGTGTCAATTTGAATATCTTCTTTTCCTATTTTTGGTCAGGCATTGTGCGCGGTTGCACCCATTATGCTCTTATATCGCAATATACAACCAACCCTTCTGCATTTGCAAAAAATCCTCAATGTAAAGGAATGATGAAAGTGTGGAACGAGGAACAAGTTACGGACGTAGTTACCGTGTGATTCAGGCGTGAATTAAACGGTAACTACCAGTTTTCTAGTAGTTCTAATTTTGCTAATTCTAATTTTGAGGATGTACTTGAACTTTGCGTCAGTCACTTTTTATCAATTTTATCCGGTGAATATGCATGTAAGGTTGTTGTTTTCCTTCCGCTGAGACTATGCTATCCCAGGTAGGGTTTTTATTAAGATGTGGTTGGAAATCATATATAACATAGCATCCTATTGATATATGATTTTTTTTTCTGATTAATTCTTGCCTTCAGGAATATAATTGTCTTCTAATGATATATAATCACATATTCGTGCATGTGATTATGTATTCCCCGATAGAAAAAAAGAATGTTTACAACAAATGCCCTAAAGCAAACCCCATATCCACATTATTATGAAAAGTATCCAGAAAGTGTCTTGTTTTCTTAATGAAATGGTTACACGGGACGTTAATTCATTATTCTGATATCAATATTCCTCAAATGATGTTCGGTAGGTTTTCCAACTATAAATGTGAACGTAGATATGGCCGCGGGCTAATCCCTCCTTCCGCCTTAGTCACTAGTCCACAATCTACGTCATATCCAAAAGAAATAGCACAATGTATATGACTTACCTGTCTCTGTCTGTGAGTCGCCAGACGAAGACTGAGATCCCTTACTAGAACAGAACGTATATTTCCCAAGGGAAGTAGAGGAACTTTTCAGTTCGGTTTAGTTCGGAAAAAGAAACTATTAATAAAAGCATCCTCTCTTATCTTTTTTTTATTAATTAAATATCCTTTAGGTTAGTGTCGTAAACACGTACTATTGGCATCATTGGCAAACACCTGATAGTGCTCGGGTCTTCTTTTTGGAGGCCATTGGGAACCTTCAGTGTTGATTCTACGAGCTCAGGAACGAACTCGAAGGTGACAACCTCCCCCCCCCCCCCCCATGAGTTGATCCTCCAACAACAACAGGAAGACCAGGCTCAACGAGTAAAACATCAAGGAAAACTTCGACGTATATATAACAAGAGTAGATGGGCAAAAGCTGGACGATGTGACTTACTAACAAATATTAAAAGCAGACATTACTTCTAACACCGAAAGGGAAGCACTCTCTCTCTTGGCCTCATGTTTAGCAGCAAACAGGACAAGAAAGATTTTATGGCTTACGTAATCTCGAGCTACCGTTGGACTGACAGCGATATTAATAAAGGATTCACCCAGGGGATTATCGCATGTTGCATGGCAGAGTCATGCAAAATGCAGATATATTACCGCCTACAAAAGTCTAGGCTCTGATGAGGACATCATCATCACTCAGCCTGATAAAGGTGGGGGCATTGTTATTATGAACTTGAATGCCTACAGGTGTAAAATGAATAATTTACTTGGTGATTTTTCAACTTACATAAAGGCGATGAAAGGCGAAGCAAAAAGGGAAGCTGACCTAGAGGAAGCGCCTCCACTTACTGGAGGAGGCACCCCGCACCCCTTCCATGAAAGGTCTTCCTAAGATCACAATCCGGGTGTACCAATGAGACCAATCACCTCTGGAATTGGCAGCGCTCCCTATCATTTGGCCAAGTGTCTAGCAATAGCCCTTTCAGGTACCATGGGAATTATCTGCGATTCCCACCTCAGGAATGCCAACGTCCTTATCAGACAACTCCAAAATTCCAGTTGCAAAAATAAAGAACTGGTTAGTTTTGACGTAAAATCCCTCTTCACAAATGTTCCCACTGACGAAGCCATCCAAGCAGCTGAGAGGGTCGTCAGCACCATGGATGATAGTTTGCTCCTGCTACCTGAACGCGACTTCATAGAACTCACGAAAATGTGCTTGAACTTCGGGTCTTTCGAGTTTGCAGGAGAGGAGTATCAACAGGTCGTTGGTCTCGCTATGAGCTCACCACTGAGCCCAGTTCTGTCCTGCCTCTATGTGGAAACATTAGAAAAGGACCGCTACAGGAACAGAGTTGTCAGACATTCGACTTGGCTACGTTACGTAGATGACGTCCTGGTATTTGTCCCCAGGAGATCAAGCTTATGCCAAATGCTGATGCACCTGAATACCGTCCACGCCAAGATTCAGTTTACTATAGCTACCCTTTTCGACACTATGTCAATGATGCTGGATATATTTCTTAACCCA
>BOPN01000430.1:211137-221137 GCA_017312705.2 Penaeus japonicus | reverse complement strand
ACTTATTATTATTATTATTATTATTATTATATACGCATGTACATATACATATTATATGTATATTATTATTATTATTATTGCATATTATTATTATTATTACGTATTATTATTATTACGTATTATTATTATTATTATGTATTATATATATATATATTATATTATTATTAATATTATTTCCATATTATATATATATTATTATTTATATATATTATGTATTATTATTATTATTATTATTGTGTATTATTATTATTATTATTATTACATACGTACATACATATATTACATATTATTATTATTATTATTACGCTGCATATATATTATTACGTATTATTATTATTACATGCATATACATGGGCTTTTGAATGAGCGGTACAGTAGTGTACCATCCGTCCAGAGAGGGTTAATTATGAATGGCTTACTGCACTAGTGTGCTTTCAGATTATATGTCCAGTATCACAAAAGTCTGTTATATATTAGATGTGATTAAACCAATGTTCATATTTAATATTTTATAGGATAATCTACTTCAACTCCAATTAGCATTAGATAGATAGATAGATAGATAGATAGATAGATAGATAGATAGATAAAAATATATATATATAAATATATATATAATACATATGTGTGTGTGTGTGTGTACATATAGTATCATAACATCATTATGATGTTATCCAAGTAATCATATTTATCATAGCTTAATACTTAGGGCCATTTATAATCAGTTACATTAACTATTCACATAAATATATGTATATATATTTATATATGTATATATATTTATATATGTATATATATTTATATATGTATATATATTTATATATGTATATATATTTATATATGTATATATATATATATATATATATATATATATATATATATATGTATATATATATATATATATATGTATATATATATATATATATGTATATATATGTATATATATATATATATAAATGCATTGACATAGATATGTATGAAGGATTTTAGTTTACATTTCTGTACTAGATAGTGTTGCCTCACCTTGTCTATACACTCTCAAGACGTCCAGGAAGTTGTATTGTGCGAGATAGTATCCCAGAACTCGCTAATGGTCGCCTCTAGCTTGGGTAATGAACTGCCACTTTTCTCCTGTAAATCCCTCATGATTTTGTGCCACAGGGTTTCAGTAGGATTCAGATCTAGACTTTTGCCAAGCCAATCCTTTATAAAGGGTACCATACAGTTACAGATTTTGCTGTGTGAGCAGGGGCATCATCTTGCTGGAAGACACTGGCCTTGGTCATCTTGAAAAAATATTAACCCACTCACGACGGGGGCATTCCAGCCTTGCATGTCACAATGCCAGGGCTTTCGAACGCTTAGGCCTAAATCAACTAAATGACTGGCACCATATTGTGCCACCGGGCTTTTGAATGAGCGGTACAGTAGTGTACCATCCGTCCAGAGAGGGTTAATTATGAATGGCTTACTGCACTAGTGTGCTTTCAGATTATATGTCCAGTATCACAAAAGTCTGTTATATATTAGATGTGATTAAACCAATGTTCATATTTAATATTTTATAGGATAATCTACTTCAACCCCAATTAGCATTAGATAGATAGATAGATAGATAGATAGATAGATAGATAGATAGATAAAAATATATATATAAATATATATATAATACATGTGTGTGTGTGTGTGTACATATATATATGAGAGAGAGAGAGATAGATACATATGTATACATCTATATGTATATGTATCTAGCATTTATAAAGGAAACTTAGAACAGTAAGTTATGCAAAGGTTAGGTTTAAGAATTTCATAAAAGTTTGACAAGGAAAATAGTTATATATTGTGTCATCAGAGCAAATATTTTTTAAATCTCTCTCTCTCTACTTTTATATTTTTCTTTTTTTCTCTTTCTCTCTTAATTATGAATGGCTTACTGCTCTAATGTGCTTTCACATTATATGCAGTATCACAAGAGCCTGTGATGTGCTAGATATAATTAAACGTGTTCATATGTAATATTTTATATGTAATATTTTATAGGATAATCCACCTTTACTTAATTTATACTTGATAATCACTGTTTTCACCATCTTTTTCAGTTATTATTACAGTGAGAAAGTGTAAATCTAGTTATAAGTATTATTAAATGTATTTTCAAATATATTTTGCCATTAACTGAAGTTATTTCCCTTCTTTGCTTAGCTCATCACGCTTATTGAGCTTCCTTAGTCCATTGCAGACGGGGATATATTCATTTGCCCAGTCTCCAGGGGCCGGATTCACGCACTTACCATGATAAATACGCTGGTAACTACAATTATGATGGTAAACAGACCGCATCGGTATTCATGAACAACTTACCATGATAGAATACAATGCTAAATTTACCAGTGGTTGGAGCACTGGTATGTCCACTGGCAACTACAGCGATGACTCTCTCATCTCGCTTTATCTCAGCAAAAAATCAACATTTAAGGCGACACTTTAGTTTGCATGTACACTTATTATGATCAGAGTGATGGCAACTGTTCATTTTCATATGAATATGACAAAAATCAATAAAATTCACAGGAAATAAGCGAGAATAATGTTCATGCAGCTTCGTCATAGGCCTACAATAACTGAAAATAATACATGGAATTAATAATTTGACAAATTCAAACATTTTGTTTTAATAAAATATATAAATTATTTTTGTATTTGCATTAATTTAGATACAATTATTCATAATCTTAGGTTTGATTGGGCATTTCTTTTTTGAAAACGTTGATACAAATAACACCACCATTGCGTGGAGCCATTGTTTCTTTTCTTTCGACTGCAATCTAAAAAAAAAAAAAAAAAAAAAAAAAAAAAAAAGTATGTTTTTGAAAACCATTACGTTATATATGATCCATAAGATCATGCAATAGAATATGCTTTCTAGGAAATTAATTTATATAGAAATAATTTAACACAGAAGAAATCTTTATCATTTCTTGAAAAAAAAAGTCTCGCTGTTGGATCAGGTTTTGTTTACATGTTACGGGATTGGTCAAAGGAGCCTAAAAAATTATGTAAGGCGCTCGCTGATTGGCGGAATTGATTTACCAGAGTTACCATCAAATTACGGTGATAAAGTCTATTTACCCTTACCAGGCGACTTATCATCGCTTGATGAATCCCACTTTGCCATGACTGGTAAACGCTCTGGTAGTTGACAGCTGGTAAATGCCTTACCATCGTATGTTAGTGAATCCAGCCCCAGGATAGGTTTTATTTTAAAACGAGGCAGCTTGTAGCAACATTATGTGAATCTTCCTACTCTTATCGCTCATTTTAAAATGAGAGCCGTGTGTGTGTTTTATTAACCCAATCGCGCCAGTTGACGTCCTATCATGTGGTCGAAAAATATCCCCGGACCCGGGTGACATCCTGAGACATTGTGCATTTTCTCTCCGAGTTCCGGGAGGGACAATTGTGACATGCAGAAACATCAGCAATAGATCACTTGATTGTTCTCAAATATAATCATTTTACTTAATTTCTTAGACTGATACTTTAGATTAGGCATTTGAGTATCATAAAATGAGATATACATTGAGAAAATGACGTTACAGAGAACTACGTGATATTGATGACATCATGGTAATTTCTGCATCTTGATGGGTTGAATAAAAAGATCAGAGTCTAAAAACTATTGTAAAATCAAATGTGTTTGGCCAAGAAAGAAAATAGTAAAAAATTACTAATGCAATACTACTATTAATTTGTTGATTACATGTGAAGTCACGTCATGAGGTACATGTACATACTCATGTACATGTATGATGATTGTTTTTTTTACCAAAATGATAAAAACAAGTATAAAACATGTTTTTTGATGCCCCACTTTCCCACTTTCCTTTGGTATTTTCACAAAGAGTGAATATAGGCAGTGTTTAATAAAATAAAACTAATAAGGCATTACTGTAACATTTTATCGACTAAAATAACTCCTCTGAACATGACTATTTTTACGTGCCTTTACATTGTAGTTCCATTCATGAAAACCATAAGAGGTGAAAAAAGAGGATCAACGCTGCCCCGCACAGAGAAAACACTCCAGCACGAAGCGTTGTGCGCTTGTTATCTTCTGTGCATAAGTGGGATAAGGCAAAAATATGTCAAGTTGTGAATGGGATAAAAATCAATCATATTTTTAAAATGAATGATTGGCAGATTTCTCTACCAAAGTTATTTGGGGGTATACCTAATTTGAAAACTTATATTCTTAATGTCACAAATATACTCAATATATATGCGCTTTTTCACTGCAATGCAAAATTTACCTTTTAAAGAATAAGAATTGAATTTGTTACAGAAGATTAAACAAATGAAATATACTGTATATCTTCACATTCATTTTATTGTTATTAATTCCTTCACAATCATTTGATCTTTCAAACCATTTTTATCACTGCTTTAAATATGAGGATTTAAAGTAAATGTTTTTTCAACCGTATGTTCATCATTTTGAAAACTATGGGACAACCTGATAATATTAGATAAAATATATTTCGGAAGTGAATCTGGAACTCTGGATATATCATACAAATGATAATAGATTGGTAGATAAAGAGTTAGGATTTTTTTGTATTTATTCATACATTAGATCAGTCCTCTTATGTAACAAAGGAGGTCCTGTACACTTCTTGTAGTAATTTCACACTGGTGCAGGGAATCAGTTTTATAGGTTATGCTTCTTGTACAAGTCAATGATTTCTTGTACATCACCAGACGATCCGAGGAAAATGGGAGTGCGCTGATGAATGTCAGTTGGGACGATGTCTGGAAAATAAGGCAAAATAAATCAGTTTTTCATTCATTAGTTTTTCACCAAAGACGACAACTAGACACTTTTTTTTGCCGGTAGGTCTGAATTATTTGAAAAACTTGATAGTTTCTGCACAGGAGAAAAAAGGGTAAATAGCTCACACCTCCAGCTCAAGCAAATTGAAGATCATTGTGGATGGGTGGCAACACGCTTGTGCCATTAGTCATTCTGGTATATTTGACAGGGGAGAGTGGATAGCTGTGTTTCTTTACTACACTGAGTAACTACTCAATTTAATAACTTATGATGCCAATGGCAATTATATTCACTATAATTGCCATAATATTCATTGAAATTGATTTAATGTAAAATCCCTTACATAGACTGCAACTTTCTCCTAGCAACTGAAGGTAAGAAAGCCTAAAGAGTACCCTACCACAGTCTCTATGAAACACTATCTACTAGAGTGATGACACAGTGAGATGCCGACCTCTGGCTCTATGGTACCAGGGATGCCTATTGTGCATGCAGGTAGAACAAGAGGATATTGATCCAGACCATGTGCATCGTCTGCAATTTGCTTTACGATGTGGCACTTACAGTCGTAAGCACAAACCTCCTTCCTCTTCCCCGTCTCTTCATTTACTCTTCATTAGGGATGATTATTTATTTCATATTTGTTTACAAAAGTTCACAAATACTTTTTGTCCTCTTACAGAACTGTAATACTTCCATCAGACTGAACATACATATTGAGCTAATATGAGCCCTATACAACAATTATAATCTACTACAACACTGATATACATGTCAGAAGTCTCAAGGTAGTATAACAAAAAATGACATAATACTAGACCGATATTTGCGTCTGAGTGAATGAAATAGTGCCAAAACTCCCAATACTTCGAGTGAAGCTCATTTGCTCCGACATAAAAACCATCTTGGGGGGCCAGGCAGGTGGCGCTAAAAGTATGGTCATACTGGCATTTTTCCAAGCACTAATCTTTGCTAATCCCAACAATGAATCTTCAATTATACTTAATCAAAGTAGTTATGAAATGGAATAATACTCTATTGTTATATATATACAAGTATCAAATGACCATTTGTAGTTATTGCCATGTTTACATTACATAGTGATGATTCTTTTTGCCTCAAATCAGCTAATCAAAATAAATTAAATTATTTAATACCATCATCATTATTATTATCGGAACAGCACCACCACCACCAATAACAAAAAAATTCTGCCATCTCCAATAAACAATTATTGATATTTCCCAGATTTTACTTTACTTTATTATACTCATCAATATTAATCTTATTATCTTTTTTCTCTCCATTTTACATAATCCTAAAGTCCCACAATGCTTACCGAGGATGCGCATCTTTCCGGCTGTCGCCTGACCTCCGGCCTGTTCCATCAGGTACGCCATGGGGTTACATTCGTAGAGTAAACGGAGCTAAAGACAAAAGAAAGGATTAAGTTATTGACAGGAAAATTCATGCATACCCAAAGCATGTACAGCTATCAATTGCAGCTAAGAAATGCACGTTGCAAAACCTTGAAACAACTACTTCTAAACTAGAAAGTTACGTTCAAAGGACTCGTACCATAAGATGGAATCAAAAGCTTACCTTGCCCTTTGGAGCATCAGCAGTGGCAGGGTACATGAAAATGCCACCATACTTCAGTGTACGATGGACATCAGCGACCATGGATCCAATGTAACGTGCACCAGCTTTTTTAGCCTGTGGAAAAAAGGAAGTATTAATCGTTAACCCATTCACGACGGGGGCATTCCAGCTTTGCATGTCACAATGCCGGGGCTCTCGAACGCATAGGCCTAATCAGTTAAATAAACGACGCCATATGGCGTCCCCAGCAAACGGGCCTATAATGCGCGGTACCCATGGTGTACCACCCGTCCAGAGAGGGTTAATACAATTTGCGATCTTCTTTAGGTCTCACTGTCATGTCTCTTAGGAAACAAGGTGCAATGGGATATTTTAAATATGTCAGGTAACGCATAACTTTACTTCAATATTTATAAGCTTTATATTCTTGTGTGTTGGAATCCTTCAAAGTCTCATTTATTCCAAAGCAAAAAGAAAAAGTGAAATGACTAACAAACAAGAAGCAAACAGAAGTCAAGAAATTTAAACAAATTTACCTTCTTCCCCTGCACATACTCAGACACCGCTGGATCCCAGAGGTTGGCATAACCTTCATTAAGACTGTAAATTTTGCCCTTTTCCTTCACTCTCATGTTGGGGTCAGTCAACACAAACTCTCCAATACTCTGTGAAATACAACAAAGATACCCAAATGGTTACATGGTGGTTCCTTAAAACAATATATATATATATATATATATATATATATATATATATATATATATATATATATATATATATATCAATTCAAGTTTTATTTTTAAAAGAATTAAGACTCACTTATCAAGTTATAACTGAATGGGTCTGAATGATTTCTTCCCACCTTACCGGATCCAACATAAAACCATTGACTCCGTTGCCAGTCGATATGACCATCATGGTGGCTGACCCATACAGAGCGTATCCAGCTGCAACTATCTGGTTACCTGGCTGCAAGGCATCGGATACGGATGGAACTGCTTCGTTGTTTTTTCTGAAATGATTATGCAATTGGATATAATACAGAATAGTAGCTAATCTAATAACCAGTTAAATCTGTACTTATTTAGATGCAAGTAGACAATGTCTTGCTTTTTCTGGGATTATGACTTAACCCATTGAGTACGGGTGTCATGACATACATGACGTAGGAGCTTTGGCCTGACGACGGGCGTCATGACGTACATGACGTTCGGGGATTTCGGAATACTATGCTATTTTATTGTACTATGAAAAAGGAATGAGTGATGATGGCTACTACAGTCATAATTACTATAATTACCGTAATATAGTGCTAGCTTAACGTCCAAAACCTAGATGGCACCACTTTTTCCTAGCACCAGCAGGAGAGAGAGCCTTGAATGGCACCCATCCACGGTCTCTAGCAAGCACTGTCTGTATAGAGCGATGGCACACACTAAGTTGATGAACCCTTGCTCAAAACTACCGCCGATCAAGGATGTGCAGGCAAAACGAGAAGAGGAAGGTGACTCAATCCATACCCAGTGTCTAAAATGTGCTCCTGTGCCAATATGGATGCCTTTCACTGTGGCACTCACAGTCACAAGCACAGGTTTCATTCCTCTTCCCTACCTCTTCTTGTTATCTTTATTGTAGGTGGTTATATGTTTCGTATTTGTTCATGACAGCACAAAAATACGAAAAAATAAAGTTGCCTTTTGTCCTCCCATAAAACAGCAATACTTCTATCACATTGAGTATAAAGAAAATAATGAGCTAATATGGATAATATACTACAATTTTAGTCTACTGCAGCACTGACAGAGCCTGTCACATGGCACATATAAGTCTCTAAACTCAATAAAACACACAAAAAAATAAAACACAAAAAACGATCTAGTTTTACAATGAATGACTGAAAGAGAGTGGGATGATTCAAATTATATTGCTTCAAGCGGTCTCTCTCTAAAATAAAACCTATCCTGGAGGCTGGGCAAGCAAATTTATCTCCATCTGCAATGGGTTGATTTTTTTTTTTTTTTTTTTTTTTTTTTTGAGGAACATTATCTTCATGGCCAAAAATATGCTTGTGGTTGTTAACTACTTTCTTTAACTATGAACTTTCTGCTATAAGCCCAAGACACCTACAACCCTGAATATCAAGGAGGTTTACCCCATTAAAAAGTTGTTGTTTTTTAACCCCTGACAATGGGAGCATTTCAATAAATGCAACTTCTCTGAAATTATATTACAAGCTCATAAATAGATACCTACTATGATAAAATTACAATGTGCAAAATAACAACCAAATCAAAAACCTTTCAGCATTTACATTTTACAATTATCTGAAAATGCTCTCGCAGGCCACTGGTGGCTGGCTGGAAGTCACCCAAGGAAAGAGTACTTCAGGTTGTTAAACATCATTCTAAAAGTACTTGTATCACTCATATGGGATAGAAGAAATTGATTCTGGCAATTCAACAAAATGGTTAACAAAGTGCTGATTCCTGTTTGCCGATAGACTTGGTTGATGTTTTGCTACCTACTCCATTAATTGAAGGCTGACATTCTTGCAAGATTCTGTACATTGAAATTAACTAATGATCAGAGAATGAAAGGTGAATCCAAGGATAACTTGCTGTGCAATCCTTTTGCAATATAAAAATGTAAGATTGTAGTAACATTACAGTTACAGATTATCAAACTGTATGCAAAACAAGACTCTCACCTCGTGATTTCAGAGATAAAACTAAGACAAAGAAAGAGTGTTACGACTCGATCAAAATTGACTTGGCAAAAGAGAAATTCTTCAAATAATAAGCATCCAAGAGAAGTTCTCACAGAAGATATCAGTTGATATAATGCTGAGAGAAAGACATAGTGGGCCCCTAAGAGATGTGGGTTCTTATCCAAGGAAGTGTGTAATCAACAGACTGTAAAGGAAGTAGGATGGCAGGAGTATATTAACTGCAAACAGTTGCAAACCTGCTGAAGATGTTGAAGAAATTTCCTTTGACAGTTCAAGAAATTCTCACTGAATATGCTAGAACAATAGGAATCCTTTGAGCCACATTTCTTCTGGTACAACAATACACCACTATGTGAAATCTGGTATGGAAAGCACGTGACAAGAATTTAGAGAAAGTAAATCAGAAAAGTGGCAGGCATGTTCTTTATTAGTGAAAAGATGCAAAGAAGGTTGGTCTCCTATAACCATTCTCAATTAATGGTCGTGCAATGATGAGTTTAGAAGCCACCCAACAGGTCAATATTGAGTTCCTTTCATAAGAAATGGAAGCAATATTCAATTTCTGATTTTGATATCTGCAACCAAGGTACAGCGTTTTCAATTGTGTTGACAAAAAAATATCAATGGCACTACTACTGCACCTCAGAAGATCCCAGAAGATTTGTGCCAGTTGGTGTGAGATGGTGAGGCTTTTTTGTTTGTCATTGCACACAAGTTGCACAAGTTGAACTACCAACACCATTTTAACTAAACTTGAAGGATCCCATACGAGTTGTATTTCAGAGCTTACAGAGCTTCACGCAGCACATCGCAACCTTTCATGCTCTCCTTCGTTC
>BOPN01000430.1:196137-201137 GCA_017312705.2 Penaeus japonicus | reverse complement strand
AATATATTTTAGTTATGGACCTATTGAGTATAATGCAATCTTCACTCAACAGAATAACGTAATCTGATCACAAGGAAAAGCGTATCTTAAAACCAAGAAAAAATATACATTTGATAATGTTAGTCTCATGGCATCGAAAAAAAAAATCAATTGAAACAAATGTCGATTTAAGATAGTTCATTATGAAGGCTGGATTAATTAATATCTGGAGAGGCCCCCTGGATAGCCATAAGGGATGACTGATTTAAGTTCTTCGTCTGAAATATCTTCCTTAAGGAAATTAATAATGAAACATTATAAAATCGAATTATAGGGAAAAAACGCAGAGGGATTAGAAAGATGATATTTAAGGACATGTAATATCTATTAATCCTGCTCTACTCGCAAGTGAAGAGAGAAAATATCAAGCTCTTTAAATACATAATAATTTATTACACTATTTCTTATACATGTATATATATCTTTGAATATGATGGTTACAAATCCAACTAGAGCTGCAAACTTATTCTTTCATACCAACAAACAAAAAGCGATAAAATAAAAGAAAGTGTTGCGTTTGTGGTTTCAAATTGTACTTAATGTGTATAAAACCACTCAAGTAAAATCGACAAAATTCAGGATTCTAACTCTATTGTTACAAGAGTTATAAATATCACTCTATGATTCATAGTGTTTATACATGAAATAAAATATTACAAAAATACGTATTCTTTATACGTCGGATGGCGATTTCTGATGTATGATCTTAAATAAAATTGTCTATGCTTATTGGACAGAATAGAATACGCAAATGTGTAAAACTAGGAAGCAAAAGGGTATTCATATATACAAAATATATACATATATATGTATATATATATATATATATATATATATATATATATATATATATATATATATATAGAGAGAGAGAGAGAGAGAGAGAGAGAGAGAGAGAGAGAGAGAGAGAAATAGAGAGATTTACATGAATGCATATACACGCACACACATTCACACACACAAACACACATACACACACACACACACACAAATATATATATATATATATATATATATATATATATATATATATATATACATATACATATATATATATATATATATATATACATATATACATACATACATATACACACACACACACACACACACACACACACACACACACACACACACACACACATATATATATATATATATATATATATATATATATATATATATATATATATATATATATATATATACATATATATATATATATATATATATATATATATATATATATGTATATATATACATTTTATATATATATATATATATATTAGCGCATTATGAATATATGTGTTTGTGCATTAATCGTGTCACCATTCTCAATTCCTTTCACATATCGCGCATTCGAGTAAAGCCAGAATTAGAAGAGGAACAAAACTCTAAAGATTACTCACAGAGACGCAATGCCAGCCTTCCTGACAGCGTTCGAAATGCTTTTGACAGCCGTTTGAATGCCCATGATCAGCATCGTCAGCTCTCCGGTGGCCTCAGGGTGTTTCTTCTGTTCCCTCAGAATAAACCTGGTCAGGGTGAGGCAGTTTGTGTCTATTGTTTGCGAGGAAGACATCTTTCCCTTTTTTTTCTTCCTTGGGGAAAAAGAGGAGTTTAGGTTAATTAAAAGTAAAAGAGTAACTTGGTTTCGTAGATAGTATAGCTTAAACAAAAGAACATCGGGTGAAGAGTATTCATGATGTGTTGGGTATAATAGCGTACTTAAATTACATGATGAACGAGTGTTAGACATATAAAACAAATGAATGGAGTTATCAACGTACTGAATTGAAATCAGACAGATCTTAATCGTTCAGCGCCCCCAACACGATCAATATTAATGATTCAATTGTTCAATATTTGTCTCCCAGAACATGGCTCCATATCGCTCGAGCGATGGATTTCAGAGAGACATCAAGACAAACACTGATGCTGCACAAGATAAAAAAAAATATAGATGCATATGGATGAAGGAGTGGTACAAGAAAATACCTGAGTCCAGAAATGAAAATTTTCTGAAGGAGAAAAGGGTCAGTGAGCCAAGAGGATTATAGAAATGATATGCAAATGAACAGTGCAACATGAAGATGGTAGCTCTAATAATATCCAAAACGAAGACTGTGATGAGGGAAAATATATCTGCAAGTACGAGGCTATCAGTAACACTACGTAACCTGGACACTGGCAACGTATTTGAAGATCTGAAAATTATTAGCGTAGTGTCCCCTCAGTCGACCGTGATGGGGACATGCAAAGCTATGAATCACTGCCTCAAAGGATATATAAAAGCAAGAACAGAATGCATGTGAAAAATAAGTGACTAGCCTTTTTAACACAAGCAACCGCATAAAAAAAGTTTTCAATAACACAAATATTTCTTCATCGTGATAGCATACCATAAGGTATAGCGCACGTAGTGAAGAAAATGCCTTCCTATTAGCGACCATGTTGATTTTTTCTTATATGAGAAAACCCTTCCCAATTACTATAATTTCTTTAACACAGACGTAGACTCCAAATTTCTAAGTAAAGGAAGAAAAATATACTGATGCTAAGTGATGTTCCTTTTGAAGAATTATCTGTCATTACATTCGCTGAACCAATGCCAAGGATGCTGTATTAGGTACTTAAGTGGTCTGAAGGCTTACTTATTTGGGTACTTGTTTTCTACTCATTGGTACGTTTGCAACAATTGAGTGGCGATGTAATGTTCCCAATTGACCTTCGTGTAATATATCAGTTATAGAGTTCTTAGCAAAGAGCATCTGTGCAGGATTCATTTTCTACAACTCGACTGCCTAGACACTTGCTAATGTTGCATATTTCAGTATCTGGGTCGCGGAGACGCTTGCACGCCAAAATAAGCAGTTGCTCACGTTGATCCGTCTTGCTCTCCTTTTTTGGTCTAGTTTTGTATTAAATATTTTGCTGATGTGGAGGATTCAACCAGGAAATCGATGGTCACGAACAATTCATAAATACATATGGCATTAACAAAATATAATAAATATTTGCGTGTGCTGGTATAAAATGGTTACGGTTCTCAATTATTTATGAATTTACATATCATTTCATTCTACAGCTTCCCAGGACAACATATGAATGGAAGGTGATTGCAAAGGCATTCGAAAAGCACTGCAACTTCCCTCACTGCTTTGGCGCAATAGGCGGCAAGCATGTGGAAAGGAAATGCCCACCGAACTCGTGATCTATGTACCACAACTACAAGAAAACATACAGCATCGTATTAAAGGCAGTTGTAAACTCTTAAGCATGAATTCCCAATGGCAGATGTCGGTGTTAATGGTCGGGTATCTGATGGAGGTGTATTTAGTCACACAACATTTGGACAGGTGTTTTGCTTTATCTCAAAACCTGTTCAAGCCATACAACCAAGCCGGCCTGAATAATCCAAACCTTTATTCATCTATTGGCTTAGTAGAATAGAACATATTGTTGAGAATGCGTTTGGAATTGTGAATGCTCGGTTTGGTGTTTTCCAGAGGCCTATTTGTGTATCACCTGACAAAGACCAGTGCATTGTTTTAAATTGCTGGTATTTACGTAGTTACTTTCAAGGAAGGAAATAAAATGCATACATTGACCAAGGCAGTGTGGACATAGAAAATTTGGAGACCGGACAGAATTATGAGGGCTCATGGCGATCAGTAAAAAAAAAATAAAAAAAAATTGCAGAGTACTAAAAGAAAATCGAATGCATACATTGACGAAGGCAGTGTGGGCATAAAAAAAATGGAGGCCGGACAGAATTATGAAGAATCATGGCGATCAGTACCAAAATTACTCAAATTTGCAGAGTACTAAGGCTAGAACATGCAATAGTGGCAAGATAGAGCAACTGTGAACACTTCAACTCAGAAGGAAAAGTTCCATGGCAGAATAAATACGCTATACAAAACCAGGGTACAAGAAACTTTGAATCTGGACCACTAATAGTTGTTTTAGTAGGTTTCTTGTATATTTAGAGAATATTTATTGATTTGATTATGACGTAATTCCAATAATATATCAAAAAGGTATCACACTCCCAGGCTATTACTTCATCAGGTTTTTACTTTAATCTTTGATAGTATAGCCAAAAAATCAATAAATTACCCATTGTTATTGTAGTTTCTTGTCTTTTTAAATACTATTAGCAATAGTAATTCAGTTATATCTTACCACTGATGGTCCATTTAAGTCATTCCCTTTCTCATTCTCCTCTATCCTAATTGATCTATTAGGAACTGCATTTCATCAAAATAAATAACGTTGTTTGATACACCTCATCTGAACCAGCCCCAGATTTCTGTGATTTCTTTTAAATATCGTTAATTCATTTCTAAAAACTTGTTCTGAGGGAATTTATTTTCTCTTTACGTCGTCTCTTGTAGCCTCTGGGTATTAGTTTTCCCTTATGCTTTTGAAACAAGATCTCATATGCACTTTTTTTTTTTTTTTTTTTTTTTTTTTTTTTTTTTTTTTTTTTACTGTATACCTTACTTTAAACCTGCCTCAACACAAATAAATTCATGCCCCGTTGTGTGATTCCCAGTAGGAATTGTCGGGAAGAAGAAGAAGAAAAATAACCTTCATGATAATAATAACAATGATGATAATAGCAATAATGATAGCAATACAATATTGATAAATTATTATTAGTAGTAATTGTAATGATGATGATGATGGTGATGATGATGGTGGTGGTGGTTATGATAATGATGGTGATGATGATTATGATGATGTTATTGGTAATGATGATAAGGATGATAATGAAAAACACAACAGCAATGATAATAATAATAATAATGGTTATGATAGTAACAATGATACTACCACTAATAATATAAATAATGATAATAACAACAATAGTGATAATAACAATAATACCACTAATAATAGTGATCATAATTGTAACAAGAACAATGATAACAAAATAATAGCAACCACAATAA
>BOPN01000430.1:161137-188637 GCA_017312705.2 Penaeus japonicus | reverse complement strand
TTTTAGTTTGGTAAGTATGTGTTTATTCACATGCACACACGCACATTCACATTCACATTCACACTCACACTCACACTCACACTCACACTCACACTCACACTCACACTCACACTCACACTCACACTCTCACTCTCACTCTCACTCTCACTCTCACTCTCACTCTCACTCTCACTCTCACTCTCACTCTCACTCTCACTCTCACTCTCACTCTCACTCTCACTCTCACACACACACACACACACACACACACACACACACACACACACACAAAAAAAAAAAAAAAAAAAAAAAAAAAAAAAACCGAACACAAACATGAAAGTGTTTTTATCTGTGAGCATGTGTGTCTCAACATATGTACACATACATTGTAAACAATTGTAGTTCAAGTAATAATCAACAATTTATATATATATATTTATTTATTTATATAAATATACCTTTTCCAACGTTTAGGATGCAAGACGGATGATGCAGCCCCAAGGTGAGTGGGAAGAGATTGAAGAAGAGGAAGAAGAGTTGAAGTATGGTGCACAGCATGTCATCAAGTTGTTCATCCCAGTGTCCCTGTGTATGCTGGTTGTTGTGGCCACAGTATCTTCAGTCAGATTTTACACCCAGAAAGGAATATATTTGTGAGTATTTTGTGTGCTGGCTGAGCAGAGGCTGGTTGTTGTGGATTGCGCAAGCTGTCTGTCCGCTTTTGTGTTCTATTTATATCCTGTTTATTGAAGATTCTGAGATTTTATTATTTGGAAGGACAAGTTCAGTTGATGAAAATACATTGGGAGAAAAATCTACAGGCACGGGATTACAGTTACAAATGGAACAGTGCATGTCTTTGAGTTGCCTTATGTTTTAAAGTCACAATACATACTGGTAGGCCCATGGGGTTTTAAGGATTATTATTATTATCATTATATTATATATATATTTTTTATGAATTCCGATTAACTCCGTCTGTGAACTGTCTAACAGCTATTTTTAATTCTTTTGATTTCAGACTCTACACCCCATTCCACGAAACGTCACCCAGTTTTGGAGACCGGTTCTTTGATGCTGTGAGAAACGCACTGATTCTCTTAGGTGTTGTTGTGGTCTTAACAGTCCTCCTTATCATCTTATACAAGAAAAGATGCTACAAGGTGAGAGGATGAGTGTCTTTTAAAGGGACATGGGGAGTTTCTTGTCATAGGGTTTCATTTTAATGAGTTTATTTGTTGCCTTATTTTTTTTTAATTTTTAGGGAAAATACTTCAAATTTGATAATTTTCATTATTACTATATATTTTATTATATGTGTCTATTGTAGAAGAATACTATGAATAAGTTTTAATAAGGTTTAATTTCTTTAGAAGAGAGTGTCTAAAGTTATACATGATTTATTGATATGGGTGTTTTATATGTGAAAGGGATTATCTGATTAGCAAGGGGTAATTTCAGATTATCTGCTAGATAATGGAAAGATTTGAACATTTCTTGTTTCTATGTGTAAAGTTCAAAGAAGTTGTCAGTAATGATAATTGTTGATATTGCTATTTTTGTTATTATCAATATCATTATCATTATCATTATTACTATTATTATTACTATTATTATTATTATTATTGTTATTATTATTATCATTATTATTATTATTATTATTGTTATTATTATTATTATTATTATTATTATTATTATATTCTTAAGGTATTATTATTATCATTTTTTTATTACCCTACTTAGCTAAGGTGCAACAAATTTTTTATATGTTATCCTAAGCCCTAATTTATTTTGAAATTAGGAAAAGTACAGTAGGGTATTGAAAAACTGTTTTAGATGCAAAAAACATTTACAGACAATTTATTCAAGAATAAATCATTGGATTACACCATTAATCAGATTAAGGAGTTCAAAGGTAGGAAATTGAAGGATGCAAATACGAAAATTAAAGTATCTCAATCTTTACATACCTCCGTATATCAAAGTGTCATTATGCTTGTATCTTAGTGCACACTATTTTTTTTCAGATCATCCATGGTTGGCTCCTAATGTCCTCTCTGTTGCTGCTCTTCTTCTTCACCATAATGTATATGCAGTAAGTCACCCTCTTTGGTTTGATAAAGTAAGAGATTGTGAGCAGAATCAGATGCTGGTGGAAGGACACCCCTTTCACTACCGGGATTCGGAAGTAACCCCCCCCCCCCCCCTTTCCCCGCAGGGAGCTCCTGCGTGGCTACAACATCGGAATGGACTGGATCACGGTGGCTATATCTGTGTGGAACTTTGGCGTGATGGGCATGGTGAGCATCCACTGGCACGGACCCCTCCCTCTCCAGCAAGCTTACCTCATCTTCATCGCCTCGCTCATGTCGCTCATGTTCATCAAGTACTTGCCCGAGTACACTTTGTGGATGGTTCTGGCTGTTATCTCCTTGTGGGGTGAGTTGGGATCGCGGACGGGTTGCTATGGGGAATACTTCTGCATAAGGATGTCCTTTTGTATGTAAAATGGGATTTCTACATTCATGTTGTTTAACCCATTCACGCCGGTTGACGTGATAGCACGTATTGTGGTTTTCGCGTCAGACGCCCTGGACGCGCTATGAGGGGAAGCCGCGCGCTCGGGTAGAGCGAGCGGGCAACCGAGGCTTGCGGCTTGTGCGCCCGAGAATCTCGAGACGTTAGGCTTATGCGTTCGAGAACCCCGGTATTGCGAAGCCGGAACTGCCCCGGCGTGAATGGGTTAAGAAAGGAAATTTGCTCTAGCAAACGAAATAAAGGAGGAATCACTCTGTCACCAGGATTAGTAGATGATAAAAAAGGTAGATGAATAATTAAACAATGACTAAGACAAGTTCAGTTGTTTATTTTTTCACAATAGAAAGGTCTTCAGCATATATCTTTTGACTGCATTTGTTTTCCAGTTTTATCTTTATTTTCTTCCATATCTCTCTATCCCACTAGATTTGGTTGCTGTCCTCTGCCCAAAAGGCCCCTTGCGGATATTAGTTGAGACTGCTCAGGAAAGAAATGAACCTATATTCCCAGCTCTCATTTATTCTTGTAAGTATAGATAATTGTTATCATCATGATCATCATCATTATCATCATCATTATCATCATCATCATTATCATCATCATCATCATCATCATCATCATCATCGTCAATGTTTTTATTATTATTATTATGATTATTGTTATGTTCTATTAGTTGTAGTTATTGTAGTCCTCTTCAGTAATAATCATCAACATCAAAGTGATCATCATCGTCATTGTCATCAACATAGGCCCTATATATGCCTAATGCCACTACCACTGGTAATAAAGCAAGCGCGTGTGGCTTCCCACGAACAGATTTCTTAAGGCTCAAAGCTATGCTGAACCTCTCAGAGCCATTTTCACCCTCCCTGTTGTTGGGAGTGACAAAAAGATTTTTTTTCTATATAGTTTACTTTTTTGATAAGTTATGAAAACTTTATATATACAAATGCAACTAAAGTGTGTAAATATAAAGTAGATAGTATATATATGGGAAGAGTCCATGAGATGATAGGATGTCATTGGTCTTGTGGGAATTATGCCTACTATGGGATATCATGTCATCTGTCATGAATGGGATAATCATCAAGAATCAGTCATCATTCATAAACATAAATTGATATAACTATAACTTTTCTAAATGCAATTCCTAAAAAACAACAAAACAAAACAAAAAAAAAGTACTGTTGGACAATGCAAGTAAACAAAGACTTGGAATATTTTACTGTGGATGATTCTAACTCTCCTTCCTCTTTCCAGCAAACTTCATGTACAGCACCCTGGGCATGGCCAACCCAGATGAGGACTCCAGGTCACAGGGGAGGGAGATGACTCAAGAAGGCACAGGCAATGCTGGCACAGCTGCATCAGGTCCAGGCACAGGCACAGAGGGAACACAGAGACCCCGGGACAACCCTCAGAGGAGAAGAAATGCGGAAAATGGTCATGTGGTTACTGATGCCGCTGGATTCTCAGACGAATGGAGAGACCAGCTAGATGAGAGAACGAGGCAGCGACGGGAACAGGTACTGTAGCTCTTGTGACGGCGTTCGATGCTTTGGGAAAAGAAGCTCTTCATGTGTGTGTACTAAATGAGCTGGTTGAATATTCTGCAGCTTTTCAAGCCTTGGTGAAAGGGATATCTGACACACACACACACACACACACACACACACACACACACACACACACACACACACACACACACACTCTCTCTCTCTCTCTCTCTCTCTCTCTCTCTCTCTCTCTCTCTCTCTCTCTCTCTCTCACTCTCTCTCTCTCTCTCTCACTCTCTCTCTCACTCTCTCTCTCTCTCTCTCTCTCTCTCTCTCTCTCTCTCTCTCTCTCTCTCTCTCTCTCTCTCTCTCTCTCTCTCTCTCTCTCTCTCTCTCTCTCTCT
Organism: Penaeus japonicus; assembly: GCA_017312705.2. Taxonomy (NCBI): domain Eukaryota; kingdom Metazoa; phylum Arthropoda; class Malacostraca; order Decapoda; family Penaeidae; genus Penaeus; species Penaeus japonicus. The sequence continues at coordinate 184,221 of BOPN01000430.1, read as the reverse complement.
CTCTCTCTCTCTCTCACTCACTCACTCACTCACTCACTCACTCACTCACTCACTCACTCACTCACTCACTCACACACACATGCACACACGAAAGAGAAGTGAAAAATCAGTTCCTGATTTTTAGAATGAATTCTACTGTGGCAGAGCTTCTAATTTTATTATTTCTATATTAAATCACTTTTCAGGAAGAGGGCATCCCTGCAGTGTGGTGTGGGCCTCTCATGGTGATTATTTTTAGCTTCTTGATCCACAGCATGGTATCTAAAGTTGCTGTTTCTCCTAGGAGGACCAGATAATGATGAATTAGTTTTTTTGTTTTTTTTCCTTTTTTTCTGTGCATTATTGTCATTGTTATTTTTGCCTGACTTTAAGAAAATTTTGTAATTGGATCACACTGAGCACTTACTTAAAAATATAGGCAGGAGATCTGAAGCTAGCAAAATAGCCTAACTGCAAATTGCATTGTGCAGAATATATGAAATGCTATTTAACCCATTGGTGCAGGATGGCATCCATACATGTGAGGAAAAAAACAACAAATACAAACAGATGCTGAATGGTATCTCTACATGCCATACCTCTGGTGGGCACGTCATAGTTATATTCATTATCATCATTATCATTGTGATAATGCATTGTTGAATTGATATGAAGATAATGAAACACATGTTTCTATCCCTTAAACACATCTTACCTCCTTTACATAGTCTAAACCTCATGATCAGTCTATTACAACCTTTCAAGAGCTGATGAAATGGGAATTATATGTCTCACAAGGAAATACCACCAAATCATTTATTCCACATTCAAACATTACAAGCATAAAATTTAGAGCAAAAATATTGCTTGTGAGGTGTCAAGCGCCATTGCTTTCTAAGAAAATACTCCCAGATGCAGTCAATGCTCGGTTCAAAGTTCTCCCAGACAACAGGTCACCAACTGCTGAAACATGCCAAGCGCCATTGGGTTAAGTAAAAAATAGAAATTTAAGTAAAAGAAAAGAAAAAAAAGAAAAGAAAGATCTAAAATTTTGTGAATGGATAGTGATCAAGGCGTCAGATCATAGGATCAACTCAGACCTGCTGACCATTTGATTGTTTCACCAAAAGTACAGAAGAATATTCTCATTTATATCACGATAGACATGATCATTACTGTACGGTAAAAGATTTAAGGAAGTATTTAGATTACATCATATTTGCAGAAATGGAGATCTATCTGCATTTATTTGGTACAAGCATGCTCCTGTAATCACACATTTAATACACATGTTGTATACAATGGCCATAGTCAAAAATATAATTTGTGGGATGGGCTGATGAAAATTTGCAAACAAAAACAATCAGCCAATAGAAACAATTAGTTTTTGCAATTGTCTTGTGGGGCACCTGACAACTAATTACCATGATTTTTATATTAGTACTTCATGGAAGGACAGCCTTTGACTATGGCCCTAGGTTAGAGACACCGAGACACAAATCAGGAATCTGCTAAATTTCAATGATACCGTCTCTTCTTATTATTTTTTCCCCTCCTCCTGAACAACATTATGTGTGTCAGACTTCTCTCAGATATTAAACAGCACCAAAAATAATTACATTACCAATGGATTCTCAAATCTTTTTACTCGACCTATTATTGTAATATGTACCTCATCTGATTATATGTTTTATATGGCAACAGTTATATTGCAGTAAAAAAAAAGGATCTGAAAAGTGTGGGCTTTCAATGTTCATATCTTGCTGCATACAAGAATTCTATGAATATGAAGATAAATACACATACTTGAAAACTTTACATGTGATTTGTTTTAACTTCTAGGTCAACAACTTCACTCAGCAAAACCCTGCAAACGTAGATTACCCTCAGGCGCATCCACGTGACCTTACTGCGGATGATGATGATGAAAGTAAGTAGTACGGGGTATCATAAGTTTTGCATGATCCTTGAGTTTGAAAACTTATTGAATTATAGACTTGTAGTGGTTAATAGTATGCCATTGAATTATAGACTTGTAGTGGTTAATAGTATGCCATTGAATTATAGACTTGTTGTGGGTAGTAGTATGCCTGTGACATTGTTTTGACAAATAGTTCCTGTAGTTTTGTCCTTTAGTCTCCATAGAGGAGAAATGTACAACGTACACTTAGTGTAATATCAGTATCACAGGTTTTGGTGAGACATTTTCTGTATAGTAACAAAGAAATATCAAAATGTTTGCAACTATACTCCTAAATATACTCCTCAGTCAAACTGGCAGGGGCACCTTACATGCCTTGCATACAGTTGAAAATGCTCATGAGTTAAATTTTGCAAGCAAATGGCAGAGAAATGAATGATATTATACTGGGAATCTGAACAATTGTTTTCATGTAATTAGGATTCTACAGTTTTGCTCTACAAATAAAGATCAGGATGATTATTAGTCATAAAGAAGCATAATTTGTGATTATCAGAGGCATCGGGGCAACTATCATTTGACTTAATTTTTGGATATATATATATAACTCTTTGTGTGTGTGTTTGTGTTTGTGTTTGTTTGTATGTGCATTTGATATTTGTGTTGTATGTGTTCTTAACCCTATGGCGACGGTGCATCACACTCGTGTGACACAGCTAAATTCCCGACGCCGGGGCGTCATGCCAGTGTGACGTTTCCAATGCAATATTGCAATGGCCCGGCGTAGGGGTTTTCGCGTAGTGCGTGCCCCGTTGGGAAAGGGTTAAGCGTGTTCTCTGTGTGTGTGTGTTTGTGCGTGTGTGCGTGCGTGTGTGCATTTTTGTATAATCAAATTTTTATCTCATTTATTTTATTTATTATTTTTCAGGAGGTGTCAAACTTGGGCTTGGAGATTTCATTTTTTACTCTGTGCTGGTGGGTAAGGCCTCATCCTACGGTGATTGGAATACCACACTGGCCTGCTTCATTGCCATCTTGATCGTGAGTGTTTGAATTCACTTCCGGTATCTATTTCCTTAAAACACAAACAAGTGCTGTTGATGATGGTAACTCTGTGGTGAAATTTTTACTGATAGTACATGATCGTGTTGCCATTTATGCAAGACAAATTGTAACTTAAAAAATATTTGCTTAATTAATTAATTAATTTTATTTCAATCTCAAATCAGGAATAATGACTTTATTTTCATGTACATGCTATTATGATGACTAATTTTTTGTTTTTGTTTCTTTCAGGGACTTTGTCTCACACTCATCATGTTGGCCATCTTCAAGAAAGCTCTTCCGGCCCTCCCCATCTCAATTACTTTTGGGTTAATCTTCTACTTCTCGACTTCCTTGCTAGTTGTCCCGTTCACAGAGAAGCTAGGAAGTCAACAAGTATATATATAGTACAAGCCAAAGTAATTAAGTGCAAAGCAGATTACTAGTTCGTTTATCTTTGTAATTCTTGTAGATACAGAGGGTAAAGTGAGTGCGAGTGATCGGTGAAGGATCGGCATTTTAATGGCGGGGGAAAAAAAAGGTTTCTGTACTATACTTTACTTTTAGAATGAGTGTGGTGAACAATGGAAGGAAAACCCTCTTTATTGGATTTTTATAAATGTATCCTTTATATCAGTATGTGGTATTCTTAACTTGATGAAAAACAAGGAAAATTGATTGTTATTGAAGGTGTCAGCGAGGCAATGATACTTTGGAGAACATGCTACTCCAAAAAAGTCTTAAGGAATAGGTAAATAGTGTCAGTTTGTACAGATTTTAGAACCAAAAATAGTCTTAGAACTTGTAAAGAACCCGTGAAAGTGGGAATAGGGAGAATAGTGAGTAACAATTTGAAATTTTTTAACTTGAAATGGTTGTATTCTCCAGATGGAGAGAGAATATTGGTCTAGTTTCAAAATGTAAGCTTTATCTTTGGCAGGTCATTGCCTGGTATAAATTATTATTTTTTATTTGTTCTTGTTTTACATTACCAACATTACTCTCTTGAGATATGAAATACTGTCTGAAAGTTTCATGTTTGATTCTTATATGAAATTAGAGCTGCAGCCATTGTTTGTAAATCATACATATTTCTTTCTTCTTTAGGGACCCTTGCTAGGGTAAGAAGACAGAGATAAATTTTGTGCTTTAAACCAAGTCTTGTTCTGATCAGTAAGGTGGTGTTTACTTGATAAAACCTTGAGCAGAAGAATATACATTATGAATTTGGTGTCCGATTTTTTTTTAGTTTTTAAAACGAGCAGCAACATTTACAAGCGAAACAGATACTGAGAAAACCTCTTTGTTTCATGCTTGCTGTACATCTGATGGCTTTTGGAATAAGAGGGATATATACTGCCATACGAAGTTAACATTGCCAAAACAAAACCAATAACAATTTATAATTTATTAATTTATACGGCACATATTAAGCTTTAATTCTCTACATGTATATTTTTGCAAGCCTTTCCTAGGCTTCGTCCTATAACTTGTGTACTAATTTTTAGGTGTGTAGATATTTTTGTGTCAGATTGAATGATTACTGACAGTTGTCGGTGCTCTCACCTTATATCATCTTTATCAGTGATGCTTCATTGATGCTTCATTGCTTTGACTATTAAGATCCTAACACATACCTGCACTTTAAACCACTTGCTTTCCAGAGATTGCCGTGATCAGTTGTTACAAAGTGTACGTAAGATATCAAAAGTCTTTTATGAAAATGTACAACAGTTTTGAAAAATCCTCCTCCAGAATGTGTGGCTCTCTCCTGTATGAATTGAAAGACCTGTAGAATGAGGAAATTAGATAGCTGATCTAAGTTAAGAATGACATAATACATTTTCCTAATCATTACACTAACATAATATGCCACACATCTTGTGTATGTTTCAGTGCTGTATGGAACAAAATTGTTAGTGTATGTGAACTAACTTGGTCTAAAGTATAGTATTTTAGGAAGGAGGCAAAAATCAATGTTTTTTTTAATTTTGAGATTTTTTTTCAAGTATTTACATTCCAGAGGTATTTGTTAGAAGTGAAAGTAATAGACAGTGGTGTAACTGTCTTATGAATAAAGATGAATGTTTTTTTTGTTTGTATTTTACTTATGAATGAATATTAATTTTGTAATTGACATTTTCCTGAAGGCATTAATATAATGCAAATTCTATGACTGCTTTCGAGTTTTACAACTTTAAATAAATAAGGAAAAAATAATTACAATACATTTGCATAATTGTCGTTCTTTTATTTCTCTTCTCTTCCTCTGTTGAAATGCTTGCTGTAAAGAGTGAATTTGCTAGAGACAAAAACTTCATTCAGTTGTCACAATTCGGCCGTGTTAACAGAACGAGTAAGCAACGGGTGCGTGAGGATGTGTGTCTTGACGTATGAGGTATGACCTTATTATTATTATTTACATTATTATTATATATATTATTATTTATATTATTGTTATTATTAATAGTATTATTATTGCTATTATTATTACAATTATTATTATGATTATGATTATCACTACTATTATTATTACTATTATTAATGTTATTATTTATATTATTATTTTTATTGTTATTATTATTACTATTATTATAGCTATTATTATAACTATTATTATTATTATTATTATTATTATTGTTATTATTATTACTATCATTATTATTATTACTATTATTATTACTATTATTATCACTATTATTATTACTACTACTATTACAATTATTATTATAATTATAAATAATAATAATATTACTAGTACTAGTACTAATATTGTTACCATCAAAATCATTGTTATCATTATTATCACTATTTTTATTAATAATTATTTTTACTGATGCTGCTGCTGCTATGACAGATATTTGATTATTCAGCTCTTATTACTGTGAATTTTGTTTTCTTAACCATTGGCCAATAATTACTTTTGTTAGATATTGCTTGTATTTTGAAAAGGAAGTGATAAAGTAATCTGGTTCCTAGGTTGAAAACACACACACACACACACACACACACACACACTCTCTCTCTCTCTCTCTCTCTCTCTCTCTCTCTCTCTCTCTATATATATATATATATATATATATATATATATATATATACACACAGACTCACACACACACACATACCACAGACTATACACACCACCACCACCACCTATGCACATTATACACACTCCACACAAACTATACACACCACAAGCTATACACACTCCACACACAAACAATACTCTTTTTTATCTCAATGCTGTGTTATTAAATTAGTGTTGATGAAAGAACTGAAATTACCATGAGATGAACTGTTCTTTCTTAGTCACACTGAAAAAAAAAAAAATTAATTGTGATAATAATAAGCGTCAGATGGTCTGGAAGCTTGGTATGTAGGTGTTTGATGTATATGGCAGTAGGCTATGAATTGTGGGAAATATTGGGATATGGTTAGGGAGAGGCTGGTCCTTGTAAGGGTCAGTGGGTGTTGCATGTTTCCGACCTAGTAGATTTAGCCTGTGAATTAGATGTGTAAGAGATCGTGTCTGCTAGAATATGGTAGGATTTTGTTCGAGGAGATGTGATCAGTAAGTTTTGTATGGTTGTGTATGGCTTTATTCTCCATCTCTGTCTCTCTATTCCTCTCTTTCTGTTTTTTTGTATGTCTTCACCTATCCATGTTGCCCTCTGCCTGTGTCTGTGTCTCTGTCTTTCTATCTCTCCCCCCCTCTCTCTCTCTCTCTCTCTCTCTCTCTCTCTCTCTCTCTCTCTCTCTCTCTCTCTCTCTCTCTGTCTCTCTCTCTCTCTCTCTCTCTCTCTCTCTCTCTCTCTCTCTCTCTCTCTCTCTCTCTCTCTCTCTCTCTCTCTCTCTCTCTCTCTCTCTCTCTCTGTCTCTCTCTCTCTTCTCTCTCTCTCTCTCTCTCTCTCTCTCTCTCTCTCTCTCTCTCTCTCTCTCTCTCTCTCTCTCTCTCTCTCTCTCTCTCTCTCTCTCTCTCTTATTCTTCATATGCCTTCTAAGCATAAACTAATAAATATTTTATGCATTTGCTTCAATATGAAACATTTTGTAAAAAAAAAGAGAGGCATTAATGATATCTTTCAGAAAGACCACTTTATATTTCAAGTTAAAAATCTATTTACAGCTGCTCAGAATACATTACCCCAAATATTACTTTTTTTTCAATGCAGATCTCTATTATTTCATTGTACTACACCATAACTGCATAACCACAGTATATGTTGGGCAGCATTATTCTGTTAAGTACTTTGGTATTCAGTGAGTCTTTATTCTTTTCTTTTTTTTAATCAATTATCAATTGTTTCGTCATTTGATTGACCAATTTATTACTATAGCTAAATGCCAGATATTCTGTTCTTTTCTTACTCCCTGTGTAATCAGGTTGCTTTCTTGTTTATTCTTTCCTGCCATGTAACTCAGTACTGTCACATAATTAGGCTGTGCTGCACAAGTATCCTAGTATATTCATAAGAAAAGAAATCTATATAGTTACCTCCCTTTTTGTGGTCTGGGTAATGGTTAATTAAATGTGGCAGGAACGTTTTTCTTCCTTGCAGATTTCAAGGTTATATTTTGAGACTGTATAGTAAGATAATCATTTAAAACAACCCTCCATGCTAGCAATTCAGTAAGTAGTGCCATGATTTTACAGATGCAAAAGCTGTTTGCATCTGCATGAAACCATGTCTCAGTTTTGGGTAGATCTTTTCATGTCATTTGTTGAATATAGGCTTAAGATGCCCCCCAAATGCCATACCATTGTAGTATTGTTGGAGACATTGCAACTATGCCTTTTGCATAGTTCAACATTCCATTTTGTGAGTATTTTTTTTTATTAAATCAAGATATTGACAACAAAAAGAGGGAAAACTTTGGGTGATATTGTGTAGAGCTTGTATGTACAGTGCAAAAAAAAAAAAATACAATTTAAAAAATAAAATGAAGGAAACAGGTCTTGCACATTTGTTTTATTGATATCTATATTTTCTGATGAAATAGGTGTAGTATATCAATATGAAAAAAAGATGGGTTTGATCATGGAACATTTTATTTAATAAAAGAAACATCCATACATATATTTATATATATAGCTACCTTTCAAATTGCATGGAAGATTGAGACTATAGTAAACATGTCAGACTATCTACATTCACTTACTTTGTTTGGAAAATTGGTAATAAAATACAACACTAATGACATATCCAGTTCAGATACATGCTTCACATACACACACGACAGTCACTGACAATAAACATTCATTCTCACAAACATTAATTAAAGAGTTGATTGTGCATTAACTCATGAACAAGGGACTTCCAGGTATAATGAAAGCTGCTCGAGAGAGATGTTACAAATTACATGATACATCTTAATTAATTAAGGTACAGAGATTCGAATTCAGAAATTCATCCTCATTTCAGATCGGAAAGCTTACAATAATTTTTTTTTTTTTGTTTGACATTGTGAAAAGGACACAGTCTTACTTAAAAAAAAAACTATATTCAAATGTAATAGAAATTGGAAATGTAAATAAACTATAAATTAAAAAATGTAATAAATATTTTAAAGGTATTGAACAACCTAGAGAAAAAAAACTTCACAACTCTCCTCTTAAGACCCTTGCCATTGGCTCAGTTGGTCATAAACATAATTGGACGGAATAAATGGAAAGTAACAAACCTTATGGCTGTTAAGAACATACTACAAAGAATGCCGGAAACGAGTAGAAAATTAGTAATTACACTATATACAAAAGAATAATTCTGGATTAAGAGAGAATAAAACATTGAATGTTGGAGTAGGTTAGAAATTAGAGGGATATTCACATATACAGAAAATTACTGACTAAATGACCGGTACGGACGGACTGGCTTCACAACAACTGGTAACAACCAGACAGACTGGAATATTTAATAATTTGGCGATCTCTTTCACAATATCGGTATTAACAATGAAGAGAAAAATACCAAAAATTTGACAATTAAATTGGAGGTGACATTTTCGACGTTAGGGAAAGTAAAATGTATATCAACAATTTAATGAAGCTGCTGCTAAAAAAAATTAACACTTATACCTTTCGCATTCCCGTGAATGAAAGCTGCATTTGAAATTACCGTTGACATACAAACATCTATAGGGGATGCACACAGACTTTCCTACTAAGCCTTAACTAAAAGACATCAATTCCGCAAAGTTCTGTTCATCTGTACCATCAGGGCAGTCATTAACGCCATCATTAAGCTGAGCAATGGAGAGACAGGTTCCGTCCAAGCACATCAGTTCAGGACAAGCCTCCTCAGGTGCCTCCGTGAAGAACGTCGTTTCCTCGACTGCGCCCTCTGTGGCTGGGTCCTCCGTCACGTGCTCGGGGAAAGTGGTGGCTGCTTCCTCACCGGGGAACGAAGTCTGAGGTTCCTCTGTGGTTTCTAGGGCAGGGGTTGTGGCCGAGGAGAGTCCTGAAAGAGGTCGGGGTGGAGGTCAGTCTTAAGATGTTTTTTTAACGCATATTAGTTTTCCGGTATTATCGTTTTGAAATGGATACTACTGGGTTGGGTTTGTAGCAACTGCATGTAAGTGGTTGTTCATTTAACTGGAAATAACGGTAAAACTTCGAATGTTTGACAGTAAGGTTAAATCTTTATTGTTTACTATGTGTACTATTGACATGCAAGTGGTGATTTTTAGCTGAGCAATCATTTTCCATGCTATTAACTGAACTAATGGTAAACTATCCTGATGAATCTCATCTGAGTATATTATTTCAAAAAAAGGACAGGCACAGAAGAACTTAGGCATGCAGTCAGTCAAATCTAACCAATCCCACATTGTAGGCAAAAGTAAACATAAAGGCCATACGTACGTACGTGACTTGTTGTGACGAGACCACGAAGCTTACACTTGTTTATTTATGTGTGTTACCTTGTGAGTACTGATTGTGATTATATGGCAAATGATAAGGTGAATGATTGTTCAAACGATGTCTGGCTACGTCAGCGTTGTAATCTCGAAGCCTCTGGTTGGCGTCGAGCGGATAGTGCGTCTCTTGCGTCTGGCTGACTGTATGTCCTTGTCTTGTCAGAGGTCCATAGCCTTGTGTGTCATACTGGCTACTGTCATAGGTACTCTGGAGCACGGGTGGAGAAATCTGCACGTTGTAATTTGTAGATTGTGCAAGCTCACTGTCAGGTATGTCTTCTTCTTCCTCGGGGACGACAATGTCAGCTTCCTCTGGCCCAGCATTCTCCTTCAGGAATTCTTCGTGTTGGTGGAAAGGATTTAGGCGCGATGTTAATCTCGAGGTTTGTATTCCCAAGGGACGCCTCGTGATGCTAGGCTTGCGTGGGGCTGGCCTTGGGGCTGGTCTAGGCGCTACATCCAGCGATTCTTCCTCTGCAGTCCCTGGATGGTTATTTTCGTGTTCCTTCAATGCATTCAATCTAAGAGACTCATAGCTGGGTGCTGGGGGGAGGCGAGAACTGCGCCACTTCTGGAAGCGCGATCTGAACGACTCCGTCGCGTCCGCTGACGAAGGGGCGGTTGTTGTTGTTGTTAGAGCTTGAGTTGGTCTCTGCGTAGGTCTCAGGGGACGCCTTGAGAACGGACGGCGAATGTTCGAGAAACGCGAAGTCCCTTTCAGCCTACTTAAGAATGGAGATTCATTTTCCTTTTCCTCCTCTTCTGCAGTTTGTGTTGCAGATGAGTCTGAGATTAGACTGTTTTCACTTTCGTCAGTTATGCTCTCTTTCGCCTCGACCGGCAAGTCACTCCCTAAAGAATCGGGAACATTTAAATCTGCGGGATCTTCATACCACTTGTCTTTACTGCGAACATACTCGGGAGCATCTTCACCTAATCCATTCTCGCCATGCGCTTGCGTTTCAGACAATGCAGCAGCGTCTTCGTGCGTCTGTACTTCTGCGGGTAAGTCTTCAGAATCAGAGAAATCTTGTACATCAGCAGGAATTTCTGATTCTTGTTGCTGGAAAGACCCGAGATCTAATTCGGTACCGAGTACTGGCTGAGGCGGTTGCTCACTGTTTGAAGTGTCAGTAACTGCTGGCTGTTCACTAAATTGTTGGAAATCATCGGTTTGTGTTGGTTGTTCTTGGAACTGCTGAGAACCATCAATTGTTATCGGCTGATCCTGGAACTGCTGGAAATCACCAGTGGCCTGTTCCTGAAATTGTTGGAATTCACCATTTGGTTCCGACTCTTCCCGATACTGCTGGTAATCATCGTTAAATGGAGGTTGCTCTTGGAACTGTTGGAAATCGTCATTTAATGTCGGCTGTTCCTGGAATGGCTGAAAGTCACCATTTGGTGCTGGCTGTTCTTGAAATTGCTGGAAATCACTCACTGGAGCTGGGTCCTCCTGGAATGGTTGATAAGCTTCAGGTGACAATTGCTGTCCATCCAGAGAGGCCTGGAACCCTTGCTCTGCACCGCTCAATACATTTTCCTGTGGCTGTGGCTGCAGCTGGTCTGGTAAAGGTTGCTGTGACTCGCCATTCTGGAAATCTAGTGGAGGTTGAAATTCTTCAGGAAGGAGCTCGCCAGAGGACTGGGGGAAGCTTTCTCCTGAGTAACGATTTTCTGTTGGATCTCGGTAGTTTTCCTGAGGTTGGTCCAGACTCTCCGAGGGTTCTTGGTAGTCTTCCTGGGACTGATACTGGTATTCCGAGGAGCCTTCATAGTTCTCCCCGGCTTCGTACTGGTAATCTGATGGTTCTTGGTAATTTTCCTGAGGTTCATATTGGTATTCCGTTGATCCCTGGTAGCTGTCCTCAGACTGGTACTGGTATTCTGGGGGCTCGTTGTAGTTCTCCTGAGATTGATACTGGTATTCTGTGGGTCCTTGATAGTTCTCAATGGGTTGGTATTGATTTTCTGAATATTGCTGAAAACCAGATTCAGGGAACTGTGTCTCTCCATTTTGGTATTGTTCAGCAGGAAACTGTCCTGAGCTCAATGAGACTCCTTCCTCATCTGGATATGTCTCTGGGTATTGTGATTGGCCGGGGAACTCCTGTGGGATTTCTTCAGAGTACACCTGCAGTTCGTCTCCGTAAGTCAAGGGAATCGGAATGCCTTCCTCGGATGGCGGAGGACCAACAAGAGCCTCCTGGTAAGGAGCAGGTTCCCCAGGAAGAACATTCTCGGGGAAGAACCCACCGTCACTGTCTTCATACTCATCAACACCAGTTCTGTTCGCACCCGTCAGACCTTCACCAGACGTCAGGATAAAATCTCTCTCAGCTGGAACCGAGTCTTCTCTTGGATAAGGGAACTGACCAAGAGGAGCGAGAGTCTCCAGCTGATCAGTCGATGATGAATGGAGAAAGTCACAGTCAGTCTCGTCACTATTGTCTCGACAGTCGTCCGCGCCATCACAGAGCCATGATTGGGGGATACAGATGTCTGTGGTGGCACACTTGAAGTCGTCATTGGGGCACCCTAGGATGGCACGGTAAGGGGGAGGGGGTATCATTATGTTGGTATTTCTATCATAATCGGAGTATTTACTGAGGCTATGAGGGGATAATTGGAAGGTTGGTATATATATGGAATTGGAAACGGTAACAGACAAATTGATTGATAAATGTTATATACATGATTGCTATTTCTTTTCAATTTTTTTTTTTGGCTATACTGAACATTACAAAAAATATATTTGATTGAAAGAAAGCTGTCGCAGTATGAAAGACCCAAAGAACTGTGACCAAAACCCCGGACGGAAAACTGTTGCGCGAAGGAAATTGTAAGGATGAAGTACCGGTAGTAAATAAGTCGGATTTGTTTCATATTGTGTTTGTCCTTTAATCAAGTGCCAGATCCAGTGGAAGTCATGCAGTCTTGTTCTTTTTTTTGTCATGAGAGAGAGAGAGAGAGAGAGAGAGAGAGAGAGAGAGAGAGAGAGAGAGAGAGAGAGAGAGAGAGAGAGAGAGAGAGAGAAAGGATGAAAATTCAAAATGTTTACATACATAAATATATTTCATACATAAATATTATATATACTGTAAACAAAGCGAGAGACTGATTGATAGATATAGAAACGATATATATATATATATATATATATGTATATATATATATATATATATATATATATATATATATATATATATATATATATATATATATATATATATATATACATACATACATATATATATATATATATATATATATATATATATATATATATATATGTATATATATATATATATATATATATATATGTATGTGTGTATATATGTATATATATATATATATATATATATATATATATATATATATCGAGAGAGAGAGTTCGAAAGAGAGCGACACAGCGAAAGACGAAAGCACGAAAGAATCACAAGTCGTCCTCTTCCGCCAAGCCAGTCAGAGGCAGCTCTTCTAAAGAGACGCGAAGGCAGAGGAAAGTCCATAACCTGTAGATGGGGAAGAGGATGGGATGAAATTGGCAGACTCACCGATGCTGGTACAATTGGCCTCATCCGATCCATCACTACATTGCTGAAGGCCGTCACAGACAGCCGCCAGGTCCACACAGTCAAAGCCATTCTGACACAGGAACTTTTCGTGGTCACAGATCAGAACTGGACCGTCCGTGGAGAGAAAGTCTCCTTCGGCTATAAAGTCCTGGGTTTCTGACCCCAATGGCTCCTCTGTAGGCATGAAAGCTTCCACTGGGGCAGATTCGGTCTGAATCTCTTCAAAGACTTGCTGGAATGGGTCTTCAGCAACTGCCATAGACTCATTTGCAACATCAGTCTGCTGTTCCTCGACCTCATCCACAGGAGCAAAAGTAGCTGCCTCAATATAATCAAAGTTATCGGTAACGTAATCTTGATAGTCCTCAGTGGCAGCGTAATCGTCAATAACAGGATAGTCATCAGCTGGTGCGACCTGTCCTTCTAGAACAGCATCAGGGTTGTCTATTGTTGCATAATCCTCAATGGGCAAGTCCCGGCCACCGGTTCGGATGCCCTCCGGTTCGGCTGGGCTGGGGAGGTGCTGGAAGGCGTTGTCTGATGCTGCTGTAGCTGCGTCGCCGACAGGAGCTGTGAGTCAGGTTAGTAAAAATAACAAATGTGCATGCAACTGCTTGTGCTATTTGCTAAAAGCAGCAGTTAGCAATGGAAAAATGCATAATACAGATTTATTCTTTATGTCAAACCACTTCCCTTTTGTCTTTTGGGAAGAGTTCTCAAAGAAAAGAAAAAAAATCTGTTTCTGCATCTTAGTGCTGATATGCCAATCGTATGGACACCGTGCGTGGTTGATCTTAATAAATGCAGTGTATTATTCATGCAATGTATATGCACAATCTAAAATTTAATACTAGATTTACGTCTGAAACAATAAGGTTTTCAAAATTCCTTAATCAGAATGGAGGAAAAGAAATCATAGTATCCTTAAATATGACCATCTGGTGTCCCTACGTCATGGCCATCAGCAGTAAGTCGACGGTCCAAGAAAGAGAATAAAAAGGATAGAAAACAGCTCAGACTTTCTTCTTTTAGGAAGTGCTTAAGATCAGTTGATTTATTTAGGACTAACTATTGCAATTAGATTTTATAAATTTTATCACATATTATCATTTCGAGTGGAACATGATGCACTAAACCTAATTTACTTTCTTTCTAACTTAACTATTGATTATTTTGCTAAGTTCCCTTTCTCATTCATTGCAAATACTATCTATATTCATTGGGTGATCATGGCTCTGTGGAATTTGAAAATGCTTTACCATTCATAGACAAATTTTGCAAATTATACTATCCACAATTCATGCTTCCTCCATTATAAAAAAAAAATAAAAAAATAAAAAATAAAATAAATAAAAGAAAAAGGGCAAAAAAAAATCAGTGCAAACACAAGTTCATATAAAAGAGCGACTGGAACGTGAAAGATCATTAATTAATTATCTTAAGAGCGATTCCTCCACCGTGCCATGCATCGATCGATCCCCCGGCCAAGTGAGAGAAGTGTTGAACAGCGGCTCGTGCAACTAATTAGACGATTCAAGGCCTATCGTCACTAGTTAATTTGATCACGGGGACTTCATGCCTCTATCACTATCTTTTCCCAGAGTTAAATGATTCGTTTGGTTAATTATGGACGGACTGTCTGCTCATGATGTGGTGCTAGAAGGTAGGAACTGGTTATCGTGATGCTTTTAGATTATTTGGAAAAAAAAACTTGTTCATAGGCCTAACTAGGTGAGGTTTATGCTGCCAGTTAATTAAAAGTTGAATGTGTTATGTACCAGTATTGAAATCAATACTGTTTGCCGATACCGGCTAAGTTCCAGTATCAAAACTATATGAGCGAAAGAACTCACTTTGTTTACTCATAAAACAACAACAACATAGTTAGGCCTATGAACACGCTCATGTTTCCACCTTCAGGAGGCACCCATGAGACCTAGCCATTCCGACTGACCTGGAAGCCGGCCAGGGCATGTTGCTTCATCTGACTGGTCAATGCAGTCTGAGATTCCGTCACAGACTAGTCTCCTCGCCACACATTTGCCGTCTCCACAGCGGTGCTCCAGACCCAGACAAGGTTCTGTACCGTAACCGCAACGACCAGAGCCAGAGCAATTAGTCTTTATCCAGTTTAAACCTTAATCCTTAATCCTTATCTAATTCTTAGTCTTCCCCAATGCAAACCTTCTTTATTTTTTTTCTTCTCTACTTTTCCGATCCATATGGTCCCTTGCCCAATCCTTCCTGTATGTGTTTTGCCCATTGTGTAATTAAATCATGGCCGGTTTCGTTAGGGCTAGCATATAGCTACTTAATTAAAAGCCATTCATTAACTCCAGTGACGTTAATCCCAAGTATCCGATTCCAACCACCGACTGCCTTATCTTTCCTATCTCTCATCCACCACCATCTCCACCTCTGCACCAGCACCCACACCTGACGCTTTGATTAACAGCTCCTCGGTCTTGCGAAGAGACAAGAGACACTTGGGCGGTTCTGTAAAGTAACCTTACCATGCAGAACCATCTGTGTCTTGTGATTGTTACTTTTTTAACTTTGGCAACGCGTTTTTTGTTTTTGAATTTATTTCTGTCCCTTCAGAAAAAAAGGCAATCCCTAACTGCATGATTTTGATTCAATAATTTTGCGTGTAAATGGATCAATGTATTTTATTGCACATGAACAATATATTTTTTTGAATAAGGTGAAATAAAAGTGCTGACATTCAGTATAGCTGGTGCTCCTGACTAATAAATATTTGTTTATCCATGTCACATACAAGCGCTTTTGTGCATTTCAGTGAAAAAAACATTCTGTGAACAGTGTTGGGAGTACGATCCTTGTGCCACATTCTTGCAAGCATTAATTGCTTGTACATACCCTACTGTCAAATGAATTACGGAAACCTTCCTTTGTGGAACCCTGATAAAACTCAAAGTAGTTTCATTAATCATTTTACAATACCTTCCCTTTCATCTTGGTCACATAAATTAAGAGCCAATTGTCAGATTGCTTTGAAAACCAAAAAGAAGTAAAATAGTGAATAAGGAAGTAGAATAGAGCTGAAAAATTTCCAAAAAAGTACTGAAACAATAAGCAGATCTGCATAAGGATATTGCAAAAGAATGAAAATACATGAAACCTACAAAAGGAAACACACAAACAAAATAAAAATGAAACGAAATAAAAGCTGGAACGGTAAGCAAAATTATTCCAAAAGCACAGGCAAAGCAGGAACAAAAGCATAAATGACACGACAATGAAAAAAAGAAGAAAAAAGACAGTAGTTCACTCTTGCGAGCACTATGCCGTGTCCAGTGCCCTCTCTCTTACCTTGAGTGGCATCAAAGCACACGGCGGGGTCGGTCGAGTCGGGGAATCTTTCGCAGTTGAACACGTCGCTCAATCCGAAGCCTTTGATAACGAATTCCTGGCAGGTTGAAGCCACAGCTAGAGGGCAGAAGAGGAGGAGGATTGAGGTCACGTGATTTGCAAAAGGACCTGGATTTTTTTTCTTGCGATTTTTTTTTTTTTTTTTTTTTTTTCAAAAGAGGATTCTAAAGTAGGTATTTTTTTTATACATTGAATTATTACAACTCATTTACATGTATAGATGGTAACTTGAGTCCTAATGTTGATCCTTTTAGTCACCTGATTATCATGTCAATTAGAGTAGTAATATCGCAAACAGAATCTTTGATCTATACTTCTTAACGAAAAAATAAAAATCCTCAAATCTTATCCGAAATGATCTTACATCGACAGAAAGTCCTGCATGGAGGAATAATGGCACCATTAGGGGCACATGGAGGTTCCAAGATGGCGCAGGAATACTCTCGTGCCCTCAGGGAGCAGCTGGACCTCACGATGACATCCTGGGAAAAAACAAAGGGGAAATTTGGCGTAATGTTTTACGTGTACGAGTATATGCACTCCTTGTTATCTTAACGGGAAATTTATATATATGCACTTCTTGTTATCTTGTTGTACGCGAAGTAATCAGTATGTCTGATTCCAATAAAATAAAAGAAAAACAAATAGCGTATACGGTCAGTAAATCATACATGAGAACGGAATATTGAATACGAAGTACCTGAGATGTATAGTAGCTTCCAAAAACTAAAGAAATAATACTTACTCTAAAGAATGGAAGAGAAGCGTTATGTAACTCGTGTTCGGTCTTGTCGTTCGCCCAGTTGGGGAGGCTGGTGAGCTCGTAAGGCAAGTCACTGCACATCTCCAGGTTGCGAGGACGGCAACTTCCTGCATTGGTGAGAGAATGAGTAAGAGACAAATGAGAGAAGATTTTTTTTTTTTTGCCGTGATGTAGCATAACCCCTTTGGCAACTATAAAGGGAATGAATAAGAGACAAATGAGATAATTTTTTTTTTGTTTTGTTTGACGTGACAAATGAGAGATTTTTTTTTTTTTGCCGTGATGTGGCATACCTCCTTTGGCAGCTATAAAGGGGAAAGCCACACGAAGGCGGAAATCCTTGCTTCCTTTAATTAAGATGTGATGTGGATACAATGGTAGAACGAGTTTACACGAGTCTCTCTGTACTACCCTGTCCGACTGAAAATTGTTCTTGTGCATTTGTAAAAACTATGAGAGTGTGTTTAAGTGTACGTATCCATGTGCATATGTGTGAATCCGTATGCGTACCTGTATGTATGTGCGTATGTGTGTGCATGTGCGTATGTCACATATATAACACCCCCACCCCTCACCCCACCCCACCCCACCCCACCCAATTCGCTTCACCAGCACGTACCTTGCGGCGCCGTTGCAGGGGACTCCTCGGTTGCTCCGCCGTGAGGACCCAAGACATCGAGGAGTGGCGGGAGGCTCGACGAGGGCTGGAGGGTGACCTCAGACTCAGAGGACACGACCTCGACCTTGGTTCCGGGACCTGTGCTGGACACGGACACGATGGTTCTCTCGGTGGGGGCGGCGGAGGGCGTGGCCTCGGGACTCTCGTGGGCGTCAGGGGCTAATGGGAGTGGATTTAGGTGAGTTTCATTCAGAAATGGGGCTGAAGTAGGATGTGTATCTCTTATTTCACTTCAGCCGTGTATCTGTCTATCCATTTATCTATCTATATAATACCTACTGGTGTTATTCTGAATACATCTATCCAGCTTTTCATCCGTCTACTCTATCTGTCTGTTAGCATGAACGAAAAGGTATTCTGAAAGCATACGTTACCTGCATCTGGGGCATAGGTTAACACTATACAAAGCCAAACACAAAAGAAGCTTACCTGTGTCATGGCCCATCTCGGCATGCACGTGCTCATGGCCCATCTCGCTATTATGATCATGGGTCATGTCACCTTCAGCGTGAGTGTGATCATGGGTCATGTCACTATCGTGAGAGTGATCATGGGTCATGTCACCTTCGGCGTGAACGTGATCATGGGTCATGTCGCTATCGTGAGAGTGATCATGGGTCATGTCAACATCGTGAGAGTGATCATGGGTCATGTCACCATCGTGAGAGTGATCATGGGTCATGTCACCATCGTGAGAGTGATCATGGGTCATGTCACCATCGTGAGAGTGATCATGGGTCATGTCACCTTCGGCGTGAGTGTGATCATGAGTCATGTCATCGTGAGGGTGAGTATGATCATGGGCCACATCATGTCCCTCATGCAAGTGCTCGTGGCCCATGTCACCCAGTGGATGTGCGTGCTCGAGACCCGACTCGCCCTCCGAGTGCCCATGGTCGTGGGCCTCATGGACGACATGGGTCGACTCTTCCTTACCCATATGGTCGGGCTCGGGTTCTGGCTCGGCCGTCGGCTCGGGCTCGGCCTCGGGCTCGGGCTCGGCTTCTGGCTCGGCTTCTGGCTCGGCCTCGGCTTCTGGCTCGGGTTCGGCGGACGGCTGCTCGTGGCCAGGGTGCTCGTGGCCAGCGTGGTCGTGATCGTGGCCAGCATGGTCGTGATCGTGGCCAGCATGGTCGTGATCGTGGCCAGCATGGCCGTGATCGTGGCCAGCATGGCCGTGATCGTGGTCGTGGCCAGCGTGGTCGTGATCGTGATCGTGGTCATGCTCGTGGTCGTGGTCGTGGTCGTGGCCGGCATGCACGTCTCCCTCCCGGATTTTCTCCAGGCTGGGAGCGACGTCGTAGCGGGTGTTGTCGGTAAATTCGACCTCATTGATCCCCTTCGTGTCGATCTCATGCTCGACTGGGCCGCCCACGATGGCACTCTCCTTCAGGGTCAGGACGGATTCCTCATCCTCTTTGCCTAAGACGCCACGTGGGGGGGCGGGCGGGCGGGGGGGAAACAGTGCAAGCGTTAGGACGGGGAGACTAGAGGAGGACTCGCCATCAGCCCGTGGAGGACGGTGCATGGGGGTGGGGTGGGGGGGTTGGTGGAGGAAGGGGGAAGGGGGATGGGGGAAGGGGGAAGGGGGAAGGTATTGTCCCTGGGGGGCTCGGGGAGAACCCTGGGCATGCAAGGGTTGCCTCTTGGTGTCACTAAGACAAAACAATCTAGATTGTTATGGTGACTAGCACACACGTCATCATCAGCCTAATGGAACTAGAGCAAACGTGGGTCATCATTCATCATGCTCACGATGCTAGTATGCATGATCGTCGATTTATAGACGTACTGAGCTCTTGATGATTATATAAGAACCAGAAAAAAAGAAAAGAAAAGGTTTTGATGCGCTTTATGACAAACAAATCTCTTGCTTTAACAATTGACAAAGGACACATAAAAGTGCGTATTATTCCTCTCGACAGGACAAAAAAGCAGCAATTTAAACAAAGATGCTAGCGTAAACAAAACAGAAAAACGCTAGACGTGCACACCGCTTACCTGGAACGACGTAGAAGATGATAACAAACACGACGGCGATAACGACGGCGATGCCCAACACCACCAGGAGTCCCTTGATGATGTCCCTCAGCACCTTACCCGGCCGGAAGATGTTGGAGCAGCAGGAGTCGTAGCGAGGGTCGGGCTCCAAGGTATTCCCGCACATGTCCTCGGCGTCATCGCCCTTCGGAAGAGAAAGAGCAACGTAAGTTCTAGAACGAAGTGCCCAGTGACGAACCATAAAAGGTAAGGTTCACTCGAGTACGTCATTCGCAAGCAAGGCAATGTAGTCTCAAAGTTCATAGGATACAAGGGAAATATTACCTAGAAACACATTTCGCGTCTTAAAACAGTAAATACGTTACATCAAAGCCTCAATACGATATATTTCCATATCATTCTTTATACTTCTGTCTCTCTTTTTTTTAATATAACCCACCTCGTCCCCACTCACGTTTTACCTTCCAATACGTTTGTTAACTCGTGGCCCAGTTGGCTATCACACACACCGGTGAATACGAATGGCCTTTCATGATCAATCAATAAAGCGTAGTTGGCAGAGAAATGTATTGAATCATATTCTGTTGCACATGCATAGTCATTCCGTGGAGCAAGAACCAACGCAATCTCAAATGCCATGAAACCCTCGAAACCCTCCACTTAAAGGATTGGAAAGGATAGGATCTTTATAACTAAACATGTTTACACAAAGATATAAACAAAAGAAAACAATGACGAAAGAGTTGAAAGAAGCCGTGAAGGTAATTTGAATAAAAGCATGTCACAACATCTCTCGGAAGTTGCCATTTTGAGGATTGTCGGGAGCACCGGGGCGGTCCCGGGGAAATACTTTCACAAGGACAAACACGCTCGAGGTTTCCACAAAAGATTTCTGGCCTGGACATTAGGTGTCGTCGACTGAATTATATGAAAACCCGATCTCGCCGCAAAGTGCCGACACTTCAGAGGAAAGAGAGAGTAAGAAAAACAGTGTCGAATTACTCTTCAGACAAACACCTTTGGTCTGAGCTCTTGATCGCTCACTCAACTGTCTAAACACACTTATACACCAAAGTTAACGAGCAAGCAAGCGGTCCAGGCAACACTGGCTGCTTTTCGTTTACCTTCGTCTCTTCTCTAGAAAATCTGGCCTTTGAATTCCAGTGTATCTTGCTCGTCCTGGGATTCCGGTGCGATAAGATAAGATCTTACACGCAAAGATAACCTTGTGGGACCTACGGATGTTGTTACCCGACAATAAGATTTTGTTTTGTATGTTTGTTTGTGTGTGTGTGTGTGTGTGTGTGTGTGTGTGTGTGTGTGTGTGTGTGTGTGTGTGTGTGTGTGTGTGTGTGTGTGTGTGTGTGTGTGTGTGTATACGTATGTGTGTGTATGTATGTGCGCGTATGTGTACGAGACGTGACGTGATATGACATTTGATCCCGTCACATCACTCTCTCTAAATCTTGAATATCCCACAAAGACAACACCAAAATCAGACCCAGTTATCCTTCTGTGACAAACATAGAGACAGGGTCGCGAGCCTAACTTGGGTCGCTGAAGTGTTCAAAGTAGGTCACTAAATGTCTCTTGTAAGCGTCCTTGTTCAAGAGCTTCATTTGATTTTTACAACATATGAGGATATATCTTTGCAGGCAAAATATTCGGCGATCACAGAGGGTAGCATGAGTAGATTACATTCAATAAAAACAGATATCTTAAACGTTATTAACGAAAGGTTTCCTTTTCATAATATTTTTTTTCATTACGGGTGACACGGGCCGATATGAAATTTAGAAAGAAAATATAAACATACATATCCACAGACACAGGTACAGACACACACACACATACACTCACTCACACACACACA
Source organism: Penaeus japonicus (assembly GCA_017312705.2). Lineage (NCBI taxonomy): Eukaryota > Metazoa > Arthropoda > Malacostraca > Decapoda > Penaeidae > Penaeus > Penaeus japonicus. The sequence continues at coordinate 162,072 of BOPN01000430.1, read as the reverse complement.
CACACACACATATATATATATAGATAGATAGATAGATATATCTGCACAATTTTTCAATTATTACTTGCATTAAACAGTGTAACTTCAGTGTAAAACCCAATGCAACTCACAATGAAGACAAAAAAAAAGCGAAGCGCACAACATACCCGCCGAGAAACGCACTACAATCACAAACCGTAGAATAAACTCACACTAAAGTCACGATATCTCTGCTTAAGTAATATAATATTCTCCATCACGCCCTGTGCTTGCGGATCAAGACCAAGACCCAAGAAGACCCGCGGCACTGCACGGCACTGCACGGTCACTGTACGGTCACTGCCGCGTGTGTGTGTGAGGCCGCAATCCCTTAGCGCCTTCAGTGACCCCCCCCCCCCTTCCCCTTCCCCCTTCCCCTCCCCCTCCCTCATTCTTAAGGCCCCTCGACTTCCACACACTGCCAATGTCGCGGCATCTGGGATTCTCCGTCTGCCCTTGCCAAGAGAGCGTGGAGATGCTGTGGCAATGTGAAGACTTATTTGTCAAAAGAAAAGGTTGATTTTGATGTGTTTATTTAGCCTTGATATGTTCGCTGGCATTGATTGTCTGTTGTTGTTGTTGTTATTATTTGTTGGATATTTATGGCTGGGTATTTCTAATTTGAGTCTAAGAAGCGAGGCATATGCGAGAAAAAAACGTATGTTGTTCGTTTAAGAGAAACTCACTTGATATCAAGCACTTGCTTTATAATTTACATATACAGCTAATACGAATTCTGATGAATTGCGATTACCAACAAAAACACAGACTAAAAAAAAAAGAACATGCAATAAACAACTTGTAATGCGCTTGGCATATGAGTTCACGCCAGAACACGTGTGCAATTCCATTCCCTTTTGAGAACATTTAACACATACCTTGCAGGTCATCTTGTACTGCTGGTTATGTCCATGGAT
>BOPN01000430.1:143637-148637 GCA_017312705.2 Penaeus japonicus | reverse complement strand
GCAGCTGACTCGGTGCCTTCCCCAGTCTCCCTCTCCAACCCAGGTGGATACACGCACAGTCGCACACAACGTCACAGCTGGATATAGCCACATATTTATCCCAAGTCGGATGCCTCGACAGGTGGATGGAATATCTGACATCGAGTTAATAAAGAGACAGATTAAAAAGAAGGACGGAGTCACACACGTGTATTAGAATATATGAGTTACCGTTACACTTTTTTAATTAAAAGAAAAAAAAAAAAAAGATGGCGGGTCCATTTGGATTTCGTCACCGAACGAAATATCAGATTTAAGCTCACGTAAGTTCAGGGATATGAACACTTCAGGACAAGCTTATGACTTTAAGCTTGATTAAAACCAGAGACGCATGTGAAGGAATGCACTCGCATGCACACTCATGTGTTGATCCAAGTCAATTACTGAAGGTTCTCTCTGCGTTTCTTTTATCGTCATTTATCATCGTCATCATAGATTTATCATCGTTTGTTAATATTTCTAAATTCATTATCATAATCATCGTCATCGTCATCGTCGCTTTCGTTATCCTCCACCTCCTCCTCTTCTTCCTCTTCCTTTTCTTCCTCCCCCTCCTTCTTCTACTTCTACTTCTGCTTCTACTTCTTCTTTCCCTTCTCCTTCTTCTTCGTCTTCTTCTCCTCCTTCTTCTTCTTTTTCCTCTCCTTCTTCTTCTTATTATTATTCTTCCTCCCCTTCTCCTCCTCCTACTCCTCCTCCTCCTCCTCCTCCTCCTCCTCTTCCTCCTCCTCCTACTCACCACCGTCACATCATCACCATCATCATTATAATTACCAATGTTATCATCACATCATCATCATCATCACCACCATCATTATTGTTGTTATTGGCACCACCGCTGTCATCACTATTTTTAACATTATATTAATTGTACCTGTGTGCAAGCGTGCGTGACTCGGCATGAAATGCTCATCATAAGGACATAAAGACGTAAATGCCAGAAATTATCAGAGAAAATAGAAAGAAGAGAATAGACGATAATACTAAAACAATGAAGGAAAAAAGAAATTGATGACGAATGAAGAGAAAAGAAAAAATGAAAGGGAGAATAGAAGAAAAAAAAGGTGAATGAAAAAAGAAAAAAACACATGAATATAAAGAGACTAATAATGAAAGAAAAACACAGAAAATACAATCATGGAATACGAAAGAAAAGAAAAAGAAAAACGAAAAAGAAAAAATGAAAAAAAAAGAAAATGAAAATACAAAACACTTGAAACTTTTAGCCATGACTCCAATTAGCCGGAAAAATCTATTTATTTCCTCACGTCACAACTCGCCTCAGCCGAACGGAGATGGGGGGGAAGGGGGGGGAGGGGAGAGGGGGTGGTACCAGACACCCAACACGTGTTAATGTGACAATGAACACGATGAACATATCGCCACAATTTGATGACGTCGCGTATATATATATATATATTTTTTTTTTTTGTATTTTTTTATGTGGGACACCGCACGTTACCGTCTTATAAGCCCCTCCTCCCCCCTCCCCCCTCCTTCCCCCCCCCCCCGCTATTGAAGGCCTGAGGCGTCTCAAATTACAGTTTTGGGTGTCTATTTATGACGAATGATATCCTAATGTAATACACTCTGTACGTGTGTGTACACCCACGGAAACACGCGGTGAGACACAACCACACACTTGCGTATACAAACTAGCCCACACGTAGGCAGTAAAAAATAAATATAATCATAAAGAATTATCATATGATAATCATGATAATGATCATATAATAATCATATAATAATCATAATAAAATAATCATAAGAAATAATCATAACAAATAATCATATGATAATCATGATAATGATAATAATAATAATAATATAATCATAATAGTATATAATCATAAGAATAATCATAATGATTATACTGATAATGATCATGATGCTGAAAATAATGGTAACAACATCAATGACGGTAATTATAATAATGATTATAAAAAGTATGATAATACAATTGAATATGATAATAATGATAATACCACAACAATTACAACAAACAAGAGTAATAATGATAATGATAGAGATGATAGAAATAGCAATAACCATGGTAATAATGATAATCACAATGATAATGATACTGATGATAGTAATGATGATGATAATAATAAAGATAATGGTGATAAGGTAATACAAAAATGACAATGATAATGATGATAATAACAATCACGGATGATAGTATTGATACATAACATCAATAGCAGCATTAGTAATAATGAAATAATAATGAAAATAATGATAATCTTGATAATAATCATAATGAGTCATAATATCAATGACAAAGATGATTGCATAAGGTGCAACAACAATGATAATAATAATAATAATGATAACACTATAACAACAATACTTATACAAAGTGTTTCAGCTAACACCATTCCAAATGATAACAACAACCCCAAAAGTAATAAAGAAAACACCGATAACGAAATCGAACACAATAAACAACCGCCAAAAAAGGGTAAAAATAAAAAAAAACAAAAGAATAAAGACGACAGCCCAGCGTCCGGCAGTGACGTCATGCACCGGAATCTAAATCCGGCAAGAATTTGGTTTATTTCTTAATTGTAATGTTGACATATTTCTCCGCGGATGTTACGCACGCAGAGGCATATATATTTATATTCATAGACACGCTGAATAATGCTTGAGACCATCAATTTTTATGCGTGCGCGCGTGCGTGTGGTTGGAAAGCAGGCTACTTTATAATTCTTATTTTAAAAAATCTAAAGTCCGCCATCTTTACCTCGATTTCTTAATCCAGTCATCAACTCGGATCATAACATCAACATATGTCGCTCCTTTCCCACCAATCACTTTTTTTCCAGTCTTTCCGTGACGTCATCGCAAACCCTGGTGAGCGAGACCTAAAAAAATGGCTAAATTCCTAAGGGAAAGTTGACACCGTGTAACACAAGCTACTCACTGTATCGGCAACGCTAATTTGTCAGCGAGACTAGAGATATTCGCTAAATTAATTCGAATCAGACAACCGAAACTCAAGCCGGTCTCACTATGGTGAACGGGGATGTATATTTATCATGATGCATTTTTCTGCTGCAAACGAAATAATGAATGAATGAATTATTAATATAAATCCTTAGTAACCATTGCTGAAAACACATGAAACTCTCAGGTTGAATGTCGTAACATGATAGGGAATGTATATTTACTCGTTAAATATTTCCCCCCAAAAAATATATCGCTACAAAATGATAATAAGCGGCAATCTATTCATATCAAAGAAAACGTAACCCCTGTAAAGGGTAGACTACATCATTAACATTCAAATCATTTATACATTTTAAAATTCGCTATGTCATGATTTATATTCATGTGCTGGTTTAATTTTCACACGCTTTGTAACATCAGTCAATCGAAACTGAAGTCTCACTTTCAGTCACCATATTTACGGATTTATTAGCCATAATACCCAAGGCCTTCACACTGTAAACACAACATCATTAACCTCTTTCTATACATGTATGTGTGTGTGTATGTATGTACGTGTGCGTACTGCTCGTGTGTGTACTTACACGCAGATACTTCTGATACAGAAAACTAACAACATTCGTATCTATTCATCTACCATCAAAATAACACTCCGATTTGATGTCCAGCCTCCCCCGTCTTCCCTTTTCCGGCATCCGAAAATCAACCGCCATGACACCCCTGCGGAGGCGGTAATTTATTCGAGAGGATTTCCCTTACGATAACGACATTCGCTGTCTGCTGAACCTCAATGCTACTACGTAAGCTGCTGGTTTCGACACGATTCTTTTTTTTTCTCACACGTCTCTGCTCTGTTTCCCTCGTCAAAGGTATTTCTTTTCGCGATTCGTCATTTCTTTGCGTGTGCATGTTTACATGTGAAAATTATATGAAATCTGGGGTTGCTTGTATTTGTTTGTAGTGCTTTAATATTTCGCATTCGGTAAAATAAATATCACTTTCAGGTGTGTTGTATGTGCCAGTATAATTCTTCAACTGGTCACAATGTAGTATAGCTATGCAATCAAACATTAAAAAAAGAACAGAACATATCGAACCCACATGATTAGCCAATCTGACAAAAAGTTCACCCACGATCAAACTATAGCGAATGCAAACTCTGATTAATTAAGCGGGGTACGATATAATCAAGTCGACGTTTCACATATTTACGTCACGCTCTGGTATGTTTAGTTGCGGCAATCTATCAATTGTGGCGGGATTTTTTTTTCTTTTCTTTTTCTTTTTTTCGTTCGCTCAGATGGAGACGGTCGTGTTATTTCATGGCTTAAATTAGTCCGTGTCTCACAGTCGGAGAATCAAAATACATATGCATAGTTCTCCGCTTATGATAATTTCCGAGGTCGATCCAAGGCGACAGTTAGTCTCGTGGTTAGCTAGATTAAATTTAAAACTCGGCTTATATCATCAACGGCCATGGTATTACGTCATTCAGTGGGATCTGTCATGAGTCTGTCACATATGTAGGGGTGAGGTTTTATTTCATTTCATTTCTCTCTCTCTCTCTTTCTCTTTCTATTTATTCTCTCTCTCTTTCTCTTTCTATTTATTCTCTCTCTCTTTCTCTTTATATTTATTCTCTCTCTCTCTCTCTCTCTCTCTCTCTCTCTCTCTCTCTCTCTCTCTCTCTCTCTCTCTCTCTCTCTCTCTCTCTCCCATAATTCATTCCTCCCTCCTTCCCTTCCTCCTTCTTCCCCTCTCCTTCTCTCCCTTCGTCTTTCAATTTCTTTTTCTCTTTTCCTCTCCTTCCTCCTTCCTTCAATCCCTCCCTATTTCCCCTCTTCCGCCTCACCTTAACCCCAGTTCCTCTCCTTCCCTCCTTCCTTCAATCCCTCCCTGTCCCCCCCCCAGGAGGAGGAGGAAGAGGAAGAGGAAGAGGAGGAGGAGGAGGAGGGAGAAGAAGAAGAAGAAGAAGAAGAAGAAGAAGAAGAAGGAGAAGTAGAAA
>BOPN01000430.1:131137-141137 GCA_017312705.2 Penaeus japonicus | reverse complement strand
TTTATATATATATATATATATATATATATATATATATATATATATATATATATGTATATATATACAAATATATAAACATTCTTACCATACAGAACTCTCCCAATTACCTTCATTCTTACTCTCCCCCGATCATATTATTGGCCAAGCCAATCACAAGAGAGTTTCATCACATTCCGAATCATGCAGGATTTGAGATCATTGTATATAGCATTAACTTCCTTTATTTTGCATGATACGAGATACCTTCTCAAAAATCAATAATCTTTTATAGTCACGCCAGCTCTATTTTTTCTTCACTTTCTTCCATTCTTCTTCTATACTTGTATGTTCCTCATGCTTTCCACTTCCTTCCTTTCATCGCGCGCTCTTTGGATGCTGATATATATAGCAATCACAGTTGAGAATGAAAGCATGATCATCCCTTACTTAATTCTGCTAGCATCACTTGCGGAAGAGAGTTATATGCAAGTTCGGTAGCAGCAGATTGCAAAACCAACCCCGCTGTTCCTTTCCTCTCACGTCCCCACGTCCGGCCTCCGCGATAAATTGCATTGCGGTGCAGGGTGTCGCAACAGCATCACTCTCACGGACCATCTCGGAGGCCCTAGCAACCGGAAGTAGTCTTGCTCCTCTTGCGCCGGATGCCTTCCAAGATCGCGCTTCAGATCTCGTCTGGAAGCTGCGTAGTTTTGTGCAAGTGGGTATGCACGATTGCACGTCCCTTTGTATACGAACGTCTCACCTGCGCCGCCCTTTCTCTCCTCCGGGATGCAGACGATTGCGTCATGCTGCCTTGCAAGAACGTCCCGAGATCTTCCGACGCAGATTCAAGCATGACTTTCTTTAAATCAGGTCAGAGAAGATTGCAATCGTCACTCGATGATGGTGAATAATGTTATTTACGTCCCCGTCGGAAATGAATAATCTCGGTGACTCGAGGAATAAACAATGACGAAGATAGATTAAATCAAACATAGATCCATGTGCAACACATACACAAGGCGAGTATATAACCTTGCAAAAAACAAGCACATGTTTGATTCTCTTGATTCTCAACGCTCCAGATGTTAACGAAGCCGCGGAGTGACCATTCAAAGCAAAGACAGGCATAGGTCAATAACACTGTGCATTAGCGTCAACTATTGCAACGCCTCCGTAATTACTTGACCACACGCATCGACAGACATAAAAAAAAGAAATTGGAACAGTGGTACCTGACGCCAATAGAGTCACCGGACTGGCTACCAACGCCTTAAAGACTATACATTTTCTCTATGACTCGTAAACTCGCACCCTCTCCCCTTACATTAGAAATCTGTCTGTGCAACCATTAACTCAAACTGAACGTAATTAAATCTTGCTCAAGACTTCTTCTTGCCCCATTACTCCACCATGACTTCTGTTAGTACAACTCTTTCCTCTTCGTTAGCCAGCGGATGAAAGTGGCTGTGGAAGAACAACTGCAAACAACTAAGATTTTAAATGAATGTAATTATTTACCTTTCCCAGAAAATGAACAAGAGGGAACATAATCCGTCCAAACTTTATAGTTTATTAATCTTATTTTTCTGTCGTTTGGAAAATACTCGATATGAAGAATACAAGCTTTCCCGACAGACGATAATCGTTCCCTATTACGAACCCATACTTTGACCATCCATTAATCAGTATAAAGATGAGAATTAGCCATATCTTTCAGAGAATATCCTAGTATTAAAATCAAATCGGTTTGTTTACTTACACCCACAGCTGAACACAAATTACAATAATTCTCAGGGGTGAAGCGAGTCGAAACGATGCTTATTACTCTCGGGATAAACTTGGTGAAGGTGTGACAAACTTCACATCGAAATGAAACCGAAAAGCTTCTTTCATGGAGATATTCTCATTTCAAATTTGATTTAGAGATATCGTTCCGAATCGTCCCGAAAGTGAGAGTTAAGAATCATATAAATCTCCCAAATGTCGAAGCTTTCGCGAGAGAATTCAATCCTAATAACAGATTCTAATCCTAATAACAATCCTAATAAACCATTGCCACAGATTCCCCCCAATAACATCTGATCTCTTAATTAAAAAAACAAATAAATTTGAAATCGACACTCCAGAATCTCCAAGCCCCCCTTTGACCAGCACGTATGGGCGGAACTCCTTATGCTAATGCCTAGAGTTGACGCCCATCCAGACTTGCCTGATGACCTCTCCACGCCCTCGTCACGCTCCTTGCAACACGTACCTGGAAGCACGAGAGAGAATGCGTGTTAGTCCCACTTTCACGCTAAGTATGGATGCTACAGGTATCATTGTTGTCATAAATCATGAGAGGAGGTGAAGGGCGGTGAAGGAGAACGATAAAGAGGATGGGGGGAGAGAAGGATGAGAGGAGGGAGGAAGGGAGGGGAGGAGGGAGAGAAGGATGGGAGGAAGAAGGGTGGTGAAGGAGAACGATAAAGAGGATGGGTGAGAGAAGGATGGGAGGAGGAAGGGAGGGAGGGAAGGAGAACGATAAAGAGGATGGGGGGAGAGAAGGAAGGAAGGAGGGAGGGAGGGAGGGAAGGAGGGAGGGAGAAAGGGAAGTAGGGAGAGAGAGAGAGAGAGAGAGAGAGAGAGAGAGAGAGAGAGAGAGAGAGAGAGAGAGAGAGAGAGAGAGAGAGAGAGAGAGAGAGAGAGAGATATATATATATATATATATATATATATATATATAATTCAACATCAATATAAAACAAAACACGAAACATAACCGATATAAAGAAGTGACTACGTACGAGTGAAAGCTAAGGGGTACGAAAGTGCGGCAGAAATAATAACGGCGGACATTTAATAAAATATGAAGTGAAGGCAAAAGCAAAAGGTCAAGAGGTCAGACAGGCACTAAACAACAGTAAACAAGCTGTTCAAGCTGTTCAGAAAGTGTTCATGATTGCGAGGGCGATGAACAATAAATTATATTAGATGAAAGATATGACAAGGAAGAGGGAATGAAAAGGGTGTGGTAAAAAGGGGACGAAAGGGAGGAAAGGAAAGGAGAATAAAAAGAGGAAATGGGAAATAGAAGGTTAATGCTATTGAAAGAAAAAATGTATATAGATTGATGGATGGGTGGGTGGGTGGATGGATGGATGGATGGATGGATGGATGGATGGATAGAGATAGATAGATGAATAGATAAATAGATATATGAATAGATAGATAAATAGAGTGATAGAGATAGATAGACAGATAGATGGATAAATAGATAGATAAATATTGATACATAGAAATATGAAGACATATAAACAGACAGACAGATAATCAATACTAGTATCAGGATTAGCTACAAAGATATTGATAAACATCACAAAAAGATATATCCCGAAAAAGATAAGCTGTCAGTAGCCGTTACTGAAATAATAACAGGACTGTTGTTTTAACAGGACACCCCCCCCCAAAAAAAAGGAAATTTTTGTCATGAATTGTAAACAAACAGATGTACACTGACAGGTGAACATAACAAAGAACAGGTGGGTGTAACTACGTTAAAAAGGATGTGATTTGCATAATGGATATACACTGTAACAGATTTCCTGTGACTGTTAGTTAGAGAATATGATTTTGGTCAAAACAAAAATGTTGATGTGATGATTTAGGGAGTGTAATAATCATGACAATAATGATGGTAGTAACGGTTGTAATGATAATAATTATAATGATTATCCTCTTTGTAATACAAATATTGATATTGGCAATACTGTTTTTTTTTGTTATCATTATTCTTACTATTACTATTGTCATTATTATTCTTATTAATGGTAGTAGTAGTAGCAGTGATGATGATGATTGTAGCGTCTGTAGCGAGAATGATAACAACTACGAAAAATACTATTACTATTACCAACACTGCAAATTTTCATTACTGCCCTACCACGTACACAAAAAAATCCCACTCTCAAACAAACAACAAATTGAAATAAACCGCTCTTCTGATAACGGAAACACGAATAAAAAAAAAGAAGAAAAAAAAAGAAAGAATGAAATAATAGATGAAATGATAAAAAAAACGACAAATAAGAATATAAAGACACGAACAAAATGCAACGCATCCGAATCATTATGAATTTATTTAGGTGGGGGTCATCAACACACAAAGAGTTCATGTACACTTTGTACACGGTCGCACCTCCACAATACCCAACGGGATCGTGTAATGCAGACTACCGGAAACTTAGCTGGGCGGTATACGGTTCATTCTCGCTGGATCTCGCTCTATCTCTCTTTTTGATTACTTTTTTTCTTTCTTTCTTTATCTATCTGTTTGTTTGTTTGTTTGATTGTTTGTTCATCGGTTTGTTTGTGCTTGTTCCTGCTCTGTCTGTGTTTGTTTGTCGGTCTGTCTGTCTTTATTTTTCTCTCTCTTTCTTTCTCTCTCTTTCTCTTTCTCTCTTTCTCTCTCTCTCTCTCTTTGTCTATCTCTCTTTCTCTCTCTCGCTCTCTCTTTCTCTCCCTCTCCCTCTCCCTCCCTCTTCCCGCGTATATGTTCCCCTTTTCATCTTCTCTGCATCTTCTCCCTCGTTCACTCTGAATAGTCCTCATTATCCGTTTCGATTAGGCTGTAATGGCGGCTGCATTTCGGAAATTTCCAGTTTTCAAAAATAGAAACCAAACAAAAAATGAGAAAAGGAAAAATGCTCAGAATGGTCAAGCTTCCGCACCTGTCGCAGTTTATTAGCCATAAAATAAACATCAGGCTTTGCTGTTATTTGAATGTCGATAATTATATTTGTGTGTGTGTGTGTGGTTGTGTGTGTGCATGTGTGTGTGTGTGTGTGTTTGTGTGTGTTTGTGTGGGGGGTGTACATGTATTTACACTAATGAGCCTTCATCGCATGTACCAAAATTTGAGAGATTTGATATACATAAATATATCTATCTATATCTATCTATCTATCTATATAAAGAGAGAGGGAGAATAGGATTTACAACTTTCATAGTAATGACCCTGATTTGCCTTTAATGGCGATTATCCAGTGTCCAAAATGAGTCAAACAGAAGAAACGCCAAGACAAAAACAACCCAAATCGTAGTATTTCCCGCGATCAAAAATCTGAAAAAAAATCTATACAATGGTATGAAATCTAGGTGGATTTCGAAACTGTTGTCTCATTTTTTAATAAATCTATTTTGTGTATAGTGTTTTTTTTTCTTTATTCCTGCCATACAATGGGATTTTTTTTTATTTCATCTACACCCATTTTTTTTTAATGCTCACTGCAACCGACGATAAAATTACTCGAAACGACAAAACGATCGGATATGATGGCTAAGTGACTCGGGTTTTCATCGGAAGAAGAAACACTTTGTTTTGTCGTTTCAGTATGAATTGAACGATCCCTTTTCCTTACGACGAAAACAATAAAGAGAAGGAAAAGGAACGGAAGGAAATACGTCAGTAGATTCTTCATAAGAGACGCGCCTTTTTTTCATTTGAGGGTGTACGTGCGTCAGTGACAGTCTTAAATATCATCTATGATCCAGATATTTCACTAAAATTCAAAATATCACTCTAGAATCTTTATGCAGTATGAAAAATGCAAAGCCTAGTGGAGCATGTATGCACTCGAATACATATGGGACATATATTTGAGAGGCAGGCATTCATACCCAAGTAATTCGCAAGTACAAAGAGCCTAAGCGAATCGACAAAACCGAGGAAGCGCATAGCAAGCGTAGTTATGTCGTTATTCCTTTGTTTTATGCGCATTTCCCGATTCTTTTTTTCTTTTTCTTTTAGACGGAACTAAAGTCAGTGGAATCCAGAATCCAGGTCACCATCTGTGAACGACGAAAACTCGAGAGAAAGCGAAAGAAAGAATGAGAGTTGTGTACAGGCAGAAGGTAATCGAGGTCCCAAAAGAGCTGCCGTCACGCCTGGCTGGCGGTGCGTGGCATGGTGGCCATATTCATCTGTTTGATTATGTCTGCGGCCATATGCTGGATGCTAGTTCATATGATGTCCATTAAAGAGACACTGGTCGTAACTTTTAATGGAATGGCTATTTCCTGTTTTGTATGGTCATTGAGATGGCCGGCTCTCTCTTTCTATACATAAATCCATCTCCCTTCACTCTCTCTCTCTCTTCTATCTCCCTCATCGCTCTCACCCTCGTCCGTTTCTCCTTACCCAACCCCTCCCTCCTCCCCTCCTTCCTCCTCCCTTGCCCCCCCCCTCTCTCTCTCTCTCTCTCCTTCACCCCATCGCCCTTCCTATCTCTCCCGTCCGTCCTCGATCTCCCCCCCCCCACCCGTGTTTGTGTGATTCTTCAAACACGCGGAAAGAAACGCCACCCCTTTCAGAGCCACCGCAGATCGTGAATGAGAGAGTGGACACGCGGAGAAACTCTCGGCTCTTTGAAGATGACTACGTGTGCCTGACGAAGATGGAGTTCGCACAAAAGACTGCAGGCGATGCACAACCTACATTCTGCTCGCGTCGGAAGTGAAAGAGTCAGAAAAAAAGGTGGAAATAGATTCCTTTTTTTTTCTTTTCTTTTTCGTTCCTATATATATATATATATATATATATATATATATATATATATATATATATATACATAATGTATATCTACACACACACACATATACGGTATGTATATATATATATATATATATATATATATATATATATATATATATATATATATATACACTTGTGTTTGTGTGTATGTGCGTTCGTGTGTGTGTGTGCATTATGATTGAGTGATTAAGTAAATTAGTTTCACTGATTGGTAGAACTCGAATAATCAAATCATCATACAAACAACATGTGTGCATACATGGTCGTCGACAGACTGACAGAACTAGAATCAAACCTCAACAAAAACATCATAACACCAATAACCACATGACGATCGTAAGCGAACGGAATGTGACGTAATCAATCGTTACGGATAATTACGAAACTAGCAGTTAAGCCGGAAGGGATTGCTAGTTAAGAAAGGGCTGTTATGATTTTTTTTTTTTGCCGGTGAAGCTTCGATCACCTGTTGGCGGCAACGGACTTTATTGTCATGGGGGGGGGGGGGGGAAGACGTTCCGGAGGGCGCGGATCACTTCTCAGAATGTAGAACAAGGGACTTAACGCCCCCACGTGAACACACACACACATACACGCACCTACATGGACACGCACACGCACACACACACGCACAAGCACACATACAAAACACACATAAATACACAAGTACGGACAACACAGCATGCGCATAACACCTATACATCATCCATCACACGCCCGCACTAAATCACAAACACACTACACACGAACAGACCTACATTCAAAACGCAGAATTTCATCCTCCTTACACACATTCAATAACGCCACATAACATAACGCATTCCCACGGTTAACAACACGCCACGCCCATAACATATTCGAAAAGTTTACCTAATATAGACCAACGTCACGACGGTCAGCCCGCTAACTAGGCAGCGGTCAGCGGATGTGAAAGAGGTGCGGCGGTTCGGGCGGTTATTCAGTTGCAATGGGCGGCGTCAACACTTTTGCAGTGTGGGCGCCGTCCTTGCGATTCGTGTGGAGCAACGCCTTAGCGCCGAGAGCTGATTGTGGTTTATGCCTTAGGAAAGAATGGACACAGCTGATCTAATTACAAGCACGTGCTCACATAACGCATGAACGCATACACACATTTATATATGTACATATAAGCATATCTATATCTATAATTATATTTATCTATGTATATGTATATATATCAACATATATCTGTCAATCAACCTATCTATCTATATATATATATGTATAGATGTAGATATAGATATAAATAAACATCTTTCTTTCTATCTATCTATCTATTTCTCTGTATAAAAACATCTATCAGTCTACTATCTATCTATCTATATGTATATCTTTCTCTATATATATGTATATATAATTACACACACACACACACACACACAAACACACACACACACAAACACACACACACACATACACACACACACACACACACACACATATATATGTATATATATATATATATATATATATATATATATATATATATATATATATATATACACACACACACAAACACACACACACACACATACATATATATATATATATATATATATATATATATATATATATATATATTTATATATATATATATATATATATATATATATATATATATACATATATATACATATATATATATATATATATATATTTACATATATATATATAAATATATATATATATATATATATATATATATATATATATATATATATATATATATATATATATATGCATATAAACATGTAAAGAGAGAGAGAGAGGGAGAGAAGTTTGGTGACACGTTGTTTCACAGTAAACAGACATATAATTTATGATTCTAGTTAAATACAGTTAACATTCTCATTAAATGGATCATTACCCATATAAGGCAAAGGAGTGTCGGCGCGTGTGTGTGTGTGTGTATGTGCACACACACACACACACACACACACACACACACACACACACACACACACACACACATATACATATATATGTATATCGATATATATATACATATATATATATATATATATATATATATATATATATATATATATATATATACATATAATGAAACAAATAACCACAGACCGACAGAGACAAATGGACAAAAAAGAGGGAAGGGGCGTCACTGACCACAATTAATAAGATAAACAGAATGAGATCTCAATTGAGAGACCACTAAGCGAAGAGAAACTTTACTCTGCTTTGTCTTTGATTACTTTGGCCAACACGAGCAACAGATTCATTGCAACTACAAGCTTCATCGAAGGTTTAGAACTGGAAGACTCAGGCAATTTCCTATCGTCAAATAATGAGGAAATATTCCGATTCTATATATCTAGAATGTAGCAAAAGTTAGTAGAAGAATTTGACAGATATTTTATTCGGAATAATGAAAGACGAAGAAGAAAAATATCTAGAAACAAAATCAACAGATGAATAGAATAATGGGAAAGATGAGATTAAGAAGGAAGTTTTTCAAGAACTGAAATAGAAGGATAAAAGAAAAGAAAAAGAAAAAAAGGGGAAGTGTATGAATGGCAAGAGTCCATGGCAACGGAAGAGCTCAAGCAAAGGAGAGCGAAAAATGTTGTCATTTCTATTCTCAAAATTGCCGTGGCGAGAAACTTTGCTCGATGGTATTAACAACACTTTATTAACTGGGATTGTTGGAAAGCGCATGACCCATTTTCCAAAGCTATTGGTGGTGTGTTGGTAATTGTGATCTAATGGTATTTCATTTACTATGTCGCTGGAACTTTAATGTTGAGTTAAGGTTCCGGGAATCAATAATGATGATATATTGGGGGAAAAAGAAAAAAGAAAAAGAAGAAAGAAAAAAAAAACCGTTATGGCTGTAGCCTGAAGGTTCCTGCCAGGACTGAAAGGTTCGAAAATTCCACGAATTTTAAGAAAGTTTTCAACTGGAAGTTATTGGTCACTAATAATTCTCATCATTAAGTTTGCTTTTACATGGAGTCACGTAAAAAAGAAAAAAAAGAAAAAAAAAATCCGGTAGACATCATAAATCTTTCCTTTCTTTTGATATATGTTCAAAAATCGCTTGACGTTCGCGATGCTTATACACGTTTTCATGGATGCAGGTTTTCCAATCTAGCTAAGTAGCCTGAAGGGTCAGTGAAGCAAGAACACTAAATCGCGCTTCAGGTAACAGGGAAAAATGAAGGAATATCTTTTTTTTTTAGGGGGGAGGGGGCGAAAATGCAGAAACATCCAATCAAAACTAAGTTTCTAACCACTTCGCTACTTCGCTAAGACTTTTCTTCAGAAATTTAACTGGTGGGGGAAATCTGGTTTCAGTATTACTTTTGCAATAGTAAGATTCTGTGTGATTGTCAGTGATTAACTGATTTACAAATATACTAACGGCCTTGTATGTTTCTATAATTGGAATTTCTTTCTAGTATCAGA
>BOPN01000430.1:121137-123637 GCA_017312705.2 Penaeus japonicus | reverse complement strand
AAGGCGTGCACGGTCCACACAACGATGTTGGCTTCACATACATTGTCTTCCTTTGCAGTTTATTGCTATGTAGAGCTAAGTTTATATGCTCGGGATATTGTGATAAATATTCAAATTATTTTACGTCTTCCTTAAGCAGTCATGGGGGAGTGGTGATGGCATCTGATGAGAAATCAGTTCGGATTTTCCCGCGTAAGTTCGAATCCTACTCACTGCGCATAATATATTCCTCTTATATTTCATTATATGGGAAGTGGTGTCATAAGGTAGAGAGTACATTTATCACCACATCCTATCTGATTTCTAGTCAGAAGCTTTAACCATTCGGCTATCACTGCTGGTAAAAATGGGATATTAATTTAAATGTACACCACAATACCCCAAGTATAAACTTAGTCCTACATGGCAATACACTGCAAAAGGGTGACAATGTATATGAGCCACATGGTTAATAGTGCAGCCAATTACACGACACATATGCCAACGAATCAGTTTCCGAAGAACGTTGTAAAAATTACGATTTCCTGGTAAAATTACCTGGAAGAACAAAGTCTCTCGACCGCGTCCGATAAATTGAACAGTTTAAGGCAATTGCTGATCAGAACCGGATGGTTAAAGTTCGGGCGTTTCAAACCATATCTAATCTAATTAGCCGTGAAGGAAGCAGACATAATGACAAAGGAAATGACGTGCCGTATGTGGGTTAATTCCTGTTTGAGGTCGAATTAAATAAAAACCGATCTGTGGGATGATCCTTTTGTACTGATATAGGTAACTAAACAAGCAAACAACAACGATAACAATCGGTCACCATGAAATATTGATTTCTTTTTAAGCCGAATAAGAACAGGGAAAAGTATGTCAAGTGGTACATTCTCCCACACCTTTGCTCTATAAGTGTGAAAGCTACATAGTAAAAAATCAAAGGCTTTGGCAATAAATCAGCCGTTTAAGGCCTTAAACTTTCCCACTGCGGACGACAGATGGATGAAGCTCCTATCGCCATTGGCGCGAAGATCAGCTGATTGGCAAAAGAATGACAATCGTTTTTTTTAAAGCAACGTTTTTAAATCGCTACAAGACAGGTGGATCTGCCAAATCAGCTGTTAATTCTGTGTAACCCACTTTCGCCCATGTGGAGAAACCTCATAACATAACTAGAGAGGGATTCAGGAAGAGCGAAACTCAAATAAGAAAAGAGAGAAACAGAGAAAAAAAGGCCTGACACCAAACAGCTGTTGGAGATTTCACGCATGAAAGTCTACGTCAGGTTGAGATGGTTGTCATGTGAACAATGGAGGGACCTAATCATATTGTGGAGTTATGAGTATTCGTTTATAATAACACAGGCACACCGAGTGTATATATGTGTAAATGTATCTCTCTCTCTCTTTCTCTCTCTCTCTCTCTGTCTATATATATGTATACACACACACACACACACACACACACACACACACACACACACACACACATATATATATATATATATATATATATATATATATATATTTATTTATATATATATACATATATATACATATATACATACATGCATACATAAATACATATAGATAGATAGATATATGTAGAGAAATAATGTGATAAAAGAGTAAAATGATCCTGTGCTTCAGAAACTATAAATAAAAAGCTTCATAGCCCTTGACATAGTGCAACATGGATTGCAGGAGCCATTATGTATAAAGATCAAACAATGGCTGTTGCAATATAGAGATCATATAAGAATATCCTAATATTTGATTTGTCTCACTTTGCGCCTCGCGAGGCCAGTGCGATCAGTGGTGTTTTGAGAGGAGTCGAGGGTGTCGACTATTAAAAAGTAATAACGTAAAAAAAAAAAAAAATATATATATATATATATACATATATGTATATAGACACACACACACACACACACACACACATATATATATATATATATATATATATATATATATATATATATATAAACACACACACACACACTTACACGTGTGTGTGTGTGTGTGTGTGTGTGTGTGTGTGTGTGTGTGTGTGTGTGTGTGTGTGTGTGTGTGCGCGCGCGCGCATTATCTTCAGTGTAGTAAAACTTCAATAAAACTAAACCTCTTCATAGATATAGTAAAAACTTCGACCAAAAGGAAGCGCGAAGTTAACTTCATCCATTTCAAAAATAACGGTTCCCTGTAATGCAAACTTCTCCATAAATCACACTTCTGAAAAGCCCGTAGTTTCAACAGGCAGAACTGCATGATTGTTGCATTCAAGTCTTCTGGCATTCTGAAGAAACAATCCACGCAAAAATACGACAATTTTCAAGAATGCTGAAAAATTGAAGGAATTTTGACAATTTTCTCCCTATTTTCGTCATTAGTCTGAACTACAGTAGCTTGGAACATACGTAGAATGGATGACCTTAGAGGATAAGACAGAAAGAAAAAGGAAAATTGCGTAATAGATAGTAGTGACTTCTGTTTTGCTTTTTCATTGGTCTTTATCA